>CAUYQV010194942.1:0-26880 GCA_963574575.1 Galagoides demidoff
AATAAATTGTATTTTTATATGGAATATACATGCCATCATGAAAAACAGTTGACTATAACGTGATTTCAGGCAATAAATCTGAATTTATTCTATGAGTTTAAAAATTGTACAATTCAAAAGTTAAATTGTGTGTACGATATAGAAACTGAACACATTTTTATAGCACTTTTATTTCATGATGTTAATTTTTCAGTGTGATGTATTGACAGTATTTTGTTATTTTGCATTTATTTTTTCAAAGTGTTACTTTGTACGAATCGAGCTTTTTGCATGCACATCTGGTTTGTAGCTGCCTGGCAGACTCTTCGTGATGTAACCATCATCCCTATAAAAACATCCCATGTGCATCTGCCTTGTGTGCTTGTCTTCATTCCACGTCTTCCACAGAACACGTGTCCATGTGAAGCGATTTGTAAGGAGGAATGAGAGACAGGTGTATGATCATCACTTTCACCAGCACTGTTTTCAACAACGAGCATGTTTTTTTGGCTATTTCCTTTAGACAGACAGGAAGATTCTCAATGTGATATGAGGCAGATAAGTTCTCAACTTTCAGTCACAATTATTTTACCTTCATCTCATCTTATTTCATAAAGTAATTATTTTAACTATCTTTGGACAAGTTAATTTGATCATTTTATTTTATTTCATTTTTTTTCCTATTTGGGGCTTAAATTTTCAGCTTGTGGAAATGTAATTTGCTATAACATATTAGGGATTTTTTTTAGAAGGTAGCATTTTCCAATTATAGAAGCCGGGAGCTGGGTGCGCACAGACACTAATTTGTTTCCACACGATGCCATGAAGCACGTCCCCAGCACGTCCTGGCAGATGAAGGAACTGCAGAGTGGAGTGGTGAATGGGCTTGTCCATGGTCAAAGAGTTAGAAGAACTCAAGCCTAAGTCTGTCTTCTCCCACTTTTAAACACTATCTTAAGCCGCATCTCCCTTGAAATTTTCAATATATCTGTTTTAACCCAAAACTAGTTAAATTTATGGTTGACCTATGTACTTTATTATTAACCTTCCACACTTCCATTTCTGCAAGGGTAACATAATGAAGCAAAAATTTTAATGTAATAGAGCATTAAAATGTGTCTCTTCTTTTAGCCAGAAACGTTTGAGCATCTTTTTATCAAGCATACAGAATCAGTGACATTTGGGCCTCTTCTTTTGGAGCCTGAAACCATTTCAGAAGATATCAGTGTTGATACGTCATGGAGAAGTAAAGACGAGATGGTGCCAGCCACTGTGCTCTCCCTACTTCTGAGAACTCCAGATATAGCAAAGGGTTTTGTTTGTGTTGGAGATCCGAGCAACAGTGCCAACTTCTCTCAGGCTGAGGGCACCCAGCTAACCTGTGAGGACGAGGAAGGGAGGCCACCCTCCGTTAAATACGCCACGCTGGTCAGTAAATCAGGCGAAACCGATGAAGAACAAGAGCTTATAAATAGTTCGGTCAGCAAATGCTTCTCTAGCAAAAGTTCTCCCCTGGAAGAATCTTTCTCCAGTAGCTCCTGGGGGATGGAGAGTCAGGCGTTTTTGTTGTTAGCAAATCAGCATCTGAACAGAGTGTTGCCACACCTCACATTCTCAGGACTGGATGAACT
The DNA here is from genome assembly GCA_963574575.1 of Galagoides demidoff. Lineage (NCBI taxonomy): Eukaryota > Metazoa > Chordata > Mammalia > Primates > Galagidae > Galagoides > Galagoides demidoff. The sequence continues at coordinate 1,611 of CAUYQV010194942.1, forward strand.
TTTAAAACTGGAGGAAAATTTCCCTGAAGAAAATAATGATGAAAAGTCTGTGTATTACTTAGGGCTCACCTCAATCAGGAAGAGAGAGAATGATGTGTTTTTGACAGAGGAATCCAGTGTGTCCTGCCCATTCCCAGCCCACTGTTTACTCACGGACATCACAGTCCTCCAGGACAGCTGCTCACACTTTGTGGAAAATAATTTCAGCTTAGGAACTTCTGTCAGAAAGACGTTTGTCTCTTACATGCCTCAGTTTCAAACTTGTTCCACTCAGACTCATAAGATAATGGAGAGCAAGATGTGTGACCTAACTGTGTAATTTCATTTAAGAAATCCTCAGATTTGCATTATAATGAGTCATATGAAGAATAGTGTATAATATTACTTTAAAGATGTTATGTCACTTTATAGCTGGGAGAGAGAAAAGATAGTGGTCGGAGTCAAATTTGAAAATGATAGTTTCAGAATTAACTTGTTTTCCCCGTGTTAGTGGTATGCACAGAACACATGACAAACCCTTGGTGAGGCAGTGCAGACGGACGGACTTATAACCATGCTGTTCAGAAGCCCTAGTGGGGAGAGCTCTTGTTTCTAGCTGGAGATAAGCTAACAAGTAACAAACACCAGCTTTTGTGAGCATTAGGCCCGTGTGGGAAGAGCTGATCTTTTGTATTGCACCTGGGTCTGAAGCAGGCATCGAACTAACATCTGTGAGATGGAATTGTTCTTTCAGAGATGCGTCTGTTTTGCCTTGAGTTTTGTACTTTGTTTTATGCCAATTCTCACACACAAACACACACGCACACAATTTTTATCTATTTCATAGGGCTCCTTGTGCATTTTGAGAATATGTGATGTGTTTGTACTTTGTGCTACCAGACTGTGTGATTTGAAGTAGAGACTTCCCTAAATGTTGAAGATAAATGGAAAATTTAGCCCTGGTGTGAGGGGGTTATACTTGTGAAGACTCGTTAGGTAAGTCAGTTGTTAAGCACCAAACCTAACGCCCAGTAGAGTGCAGCCACCTTCAAGAACGGCAATCCCATAACCGGTATTATGATGACCACACAACACTTTAGAAATCATATTCTCTGTTTTAATTCTTCTCTCTAGAGATGTTGAAATCGTTACGTTCCTATACAGTTAGACTGTCAAATGTCACTGTACATGACCCTTGAATCATCTGTCCTCACACCCACCGGCATGTACACTGTCCCCCCCCCTCCATTGAGCATTCTCTCTATATAAACCAACCACTGTGCTAATAGTTTATATATTTTAAGTAAGTTAATTATTGCCACAATTGCATGAGACATGTATTACCATTATACCCCTTTCAAGATTAGGAGATTGTGTAATTTGCCCCCAAGGTTACAGAGTAGGTGATGAAACAAGAATTCATATTTAAACTCAGGTTTTTTAATGCTAATGATTATGTTTTACTCCTTACATCGACATCCATTAAAAAACTGATTCATAATCACATAAAATATATTAAGAAGAAATGCAGTGCTGGATCAAGAAATAAGCGGGAATTGCACAAATCTCATGCTTGCCTTTCAAGACAAGATTAATGCCAAAGTTTATTATTTATTCATTTCTCATGGCAAGAAAATGCAGAAAATGCAAAGAAGGCATGCTGGACGACCAAGCCCCAAAGAAACCTGCACACAGACGTTCAGTGTCAAGGAGCGAGAAGTTCAAGCTTCTCAGTGTCCCCACAGTGATACTGCAGGGCTCAATAATATTTCTGTGGGTTGCTGGACATCATTGGAGTCTCAAACTTAGACTGAGACAGGCTCCGCTGATTTCACTCTCATTGGAGTGACATGTCCATGGCAGACGGAGCCACACGTGTGTGAAATGCAAGTTCTAAGTGGTGACAAAGACCCCAGGGCCCCACTGACCGCTATTTTTCACATGTCATGATATGAGTGTCTGCTATTCAAAACTCAGTGGAGCTGTTTCATGTCTTAAGTATTAAGAGGTTTCGGGATTTCACATACCCAACTGCTGACTCTCACAAGGAAAAGGTAGAGGGCCTATACCCTCCACAAATTATGTGGCAGGAAAGGCTCAGCTCTGTGCAAAGATGAGGGCAGACTTTTCTCACTGATTATCAAGTGACTTTAGAGATTCAGAAACAGACAGATTGTTACACGTGTGGGAATCCCCACAAACTTGACTATTGTCATTTTAATATGCATAAATGCTTATGGAATATAGACATTGAATTGAGAGCACAGTGTATAAGGCAGAAAATTATGTTTCCCCCCACTCCACGTATAATTGGAGATCAACCTTTGAGCATGTCCACTGAGACACAGCGTCCTCCTGTGGTTGAGACCCAGAACGACAGAAGAGAGTAACTGATAGACGTTCCATCAGCCCAAGAACACACCATGCCATGTGTGTGGACCTAACGCTGGGCAGGTCCAGATGCCCAGACTCTGGTGCTGCAGGTGAGAGTTCGACAGCATATTAGCCCACGATCACGGCCACCATCCTGCTTCAGCTTCAGTTCTCCAAACAAGCACACAAATGAACAAAAAGCACTTCAGAAATATTGAAATTCCAAGGAGTTTTCTTTCACTGAGGGGTTGAACTAGTTTGGCCAACTGGCAGTTGTCAGTGCTTTGAGTTCTGATTTAGACTTTCTAATGTCTATTTTACTATACTGTGCATATATTATTATGTTTTAATGATTCCTCGTGAAAACTGTCTGCTATTCAATAGTGGATTTTCATAAAGTTCAGGGAAAATTTGAATGTTTGATAGTTAAGAATGGTCAGGCGCAGTCCGTTTCTTTCCAGGGTTTTTGTAAGGGAAGGACAAGTGGGAGTATTGCCTTTGGACTTTTAAATTTATGATAAATCTGGAATTTCAAATATTTTATTTAAAGGCCTTATATTGTTGGGCATGAAAGTTCACTCCTGTTGTCCTGGCTCTCTGGGATGCTGAGGCAGGAGGATTACTTGCGACCAGAAGCCTAGTGGGCTGTGATCGTGCCCCTGAGCTCCAGTTTGAGTGATGAAGAGTGACCTTGTCTCTAGATAAATGAATGAATTAATAAGTCCCTTCAATTGCAGCAAAACTACTGATGGTCTCTAAATCTCAACTTCACAAAAAGTAACTCAGAAATTAATTTGAGTTATGGCTTCAAGTTTAAACAGAGTGTTTGAAGATAAAGCATTTGTCCAGTTTATGGGATTAAAGGTCTCCAGCTTAAATCTCTCAAGAACAAAGACAGAAAAAGCCCAGGCACCGATCACTAACGGTGGGACCACATGCTGGACCCTGTGTCCTGTTCAGAGATGACACGTTGACAAGCAGGACAGTGACTTTCTCTTTTTAAACCTTCTCTTCAAGAGCAAAAGGACTTGGATGACGTTCCAAATGAGAGGCTGTCACTGGACCTGGAGTGAGTTCTGTGCCCACGGTGCAAGGTGCAGGGTTCTTCTGCGTCCCCTCATCTCTCCCCTAAAATCAGCTCCCTCCTTCCAAATGTTCAAGGTGATGCTCTAACTCCATCCATTTTGAGCAAGTGAACCAGGCTTACTCCATTTTGTTAAGGGCTGCCAACCCCCTTTTGTAACCAAAGTAACCCCGTGAGCAAGCAGCAACCCGGCAAAAGCAGGAGAACATTTAGCTGAGAGCTGCAGAATCCTGTGACAGCTGAAAAAAATCTGGGGACACCACAGTCCTGTCAGGAGTCTGTCTGGTCTGTCTGCGAGGAGTTTTTAGACCCTCCCAAGACTCCAGACCCCTCCCTATAGCTCTACCCTTGTGGATATTAGCTTCTGTAAACGTCTGTTTACGCTGGGGCTTCCCCGCTTGAAGTGCCATATAAAAACCTTGCACCCCCCACTTTAAGGTGGTCAATAGACTGTGGCGGGAGCCTGCTCTTGAGGGACTTGCTCAATTTGAACTCAGTGTGCTGGTGTTTCTCCATAATTCCACTTGCAGCGGGTACAACATAACATGTGGTCACACTTCATGAATATTCCTACAACCTGCTTCAAGGTTGAAGAAAGGTTAACGTCTGGCTGTGAGACCCATTACTGCTGAGTGCATGGGGCTCATGGTGGGCCTGGACATGCGGGCCTGGACACACGGTGACCGTAAGGCCCTGTATCACCCACAGGATGGAGAAAGGCCTCTTTCCAAATTATCTTCTGAGGTCTTTAAAACCCTTTCATCTGCATTTCATCTTTCACAGGTTATCTTAACAGTTACTTTAACAAATGCTTAAGTATTCATTATTGACAAGGCTCACTCTCAAATTTTAAATCACAAAACTGTCCACTCTATTAAGATTAAAATAAGCTTCACTTGAAAAAAAATTAAGCATAGTTATCAAAAACATGTGAAGAACTATTTGCAAAAGGAAGCTAGATAAGTCACTGACTTTACTCATTCCTGAGCAGCTCGCTAGGGTAACAAGCTCCCCGCACCTAACCACAGTGTGGGCGGAACAACTTAAAATGCAAACGTCTGTATTAGAACTGCGATGTGTATGTGTGTTTGCGTGAGTATCAAGAAATGGTTTCAGTGGGATTTTATATTGAATGAATTATTTTTATACAAAATTTATCAATATTTATTTTGAAAAGCTGCTGAAGATGTTTATTTTTCAAATTAATTATGTTTAACATGTATGGCATTAAATTCAATTTTACAAGACTTTTTGAGAGGGTCTTTTAAATAACATGTTTATTCAAAAAACCTGGAACTGAGAATGAATTTGGAAGATATTTAACTTTGCAGTGAAATACCCATATTGTAGATACTGCTCTAAAAACCTGTCCTGAAGTGTTTGGTATGCCGTTAATGCTTTCTCTTTCATCACAACTGGTATGGTAATAAACGTTTAAACAAAAGTGCTGAGATATGCATCAGTAATTGTTCCAGAAAATGTAATTATCCTGATTCTCCTGTATGTGCCAAAGTCGTAGAGAAAACAGTGTATATTGTGACTATATCCTCATCTTTTTATCATTATGAATCAAAAGAAATATTATGAATCAAAATTTTGAGAAGTGAAAGTTCAAATAGAATTATTATGAAGTTGAGTTACTGTGGGATTATTTTATTGATTGTATGTCAGTGCCTGCTGTAGCACCCTGTCGCTACAAATAAAAGCAGCCGAGATCAGGGATTGAAGGTACAAATGCCTGCAAGAGGGGGGGCTTTCTATATTCCAGAGAGAGCCTCGAGCCACCTCGGCTGTGGCCTTTTACTGAAGGATTATACAACAGGTGTGGGGGCCGTGCACAAGAGCTGCATGCTTAACAATCACTGGCTCGACTCCCATCCTGCCACACCACGAATGTCCAATGTATAACACCTGCTTGCTAATAAGCAACTGATCTTAACTCATTAATGCCTACGGCTGCTTGAGGGCTTGTCTCTGGGTGGCCAAACACCTCTATGCCAGCTAGGAGATTGTTCCACTCCCAAGGCATCCCTCAAGACCCAGTGGCCACTTCTATAAGCCTGGTGCACGGTCTCCTCCAATTGTGTGATAATACAATGATATTATTTAAGCTAACATTTGAAAACACAAATAAGTAACCCTTGCAGTTTATGTAAATAGTTAATATAAAGGTTTCATTCATTGTTAGCCTTTGTATCTTCAAAATTCCTACAAACAGGGTGGCACCTGTAGCTCAGAGGAGGAGGGCACTGGCCCCATATACCAGAGGTGGTGGGACCTGGCCCTGGCCAAAAAGAAAAAAAAAAAACCTGCAAAAAAAATTACTACAAACATATGATTTGCATTTGGAATGGGTTTGAAAATATCTATTTATTAAAAATGTTTTATTTTTAATTACTATGCGTATATAATAGTTGCATATATTTATAGGGTACAAGTGATGTTTTGATTCAGGCATACAATGTGAGCTAGTCAAATCAGGGTAATTGAGGCGCCCACCACTCAGGCACTGATCATTTCTTTGTGTTAGAACACTCCAATTTCACTCTTTTAGCTATTTTAAAGTATACTCCAACTTGTTGATTACAGGGACATTGCTGTTCTATCAAGCATTGTTCATTCTATCTAACTATATTTTTGTACCCATTAACCATCCCCACTTTATCTGTCCCCTCCCTGCTCCCCTTCCCTGCCTCTGGTAACCCTGATTCTATGTTCTATCTCCATAAGATCAGTTGCTTTTAAGATAATGGAACCTCCTTAGCTGACCCCCTCCCTGCATTGACCTCATTTTTGTTGACTGCACACCCATGGTGTGTGCCTACCATGTGTCAGTACAGCGGCCGAGTCCCGGCGTCCACCCGTTTGCTGCAGCCCCTGGGTGGTCGACTGACAGAGGTTCTTTAGCCCCCACGTGTGAGATCGGTCCTTGTGTACTTGGCTCATTTCATTTAACATAACCTTCTCCAGTTCCACCCATGTTGTTCCAAATGGCAGGGTTCATTCTTCTTTCTGGCTGTGTAATGTGTAGCATTCTATCATGAAATGTACCATAATTTCTTTATCCATTTATCTGTTGATGGACGGGGGACGCTTTTCGCTCCTGGTAGTATTTCTCTCACGGACTCAGCACTGTGGGCTCTTCTGATGTGCTGACTGTAGTTTCAGGGGCTTCCTGCAGGTGGCAGCACTTCCTGTAGACCGTGAAGCAGCGGCCGCAGGTAGTTAAACCTCCAGGAACTGAGTTTCACGTGGACAGAACTGACAGGAATTGTCGCCACCTCGGGGCGGGTGGCGGGAGTGCTAGTGGCAAGGGAACTTGCTTGCAATTTCCCATATTCTATATTGACAACACACTGGAATAGGTGGTGGGGACAAATGTGCGTATTTCAGCAATATGGGCCCTGCATTGTGCAGAGCAAGGGCATCTACCACGCACACTTTGCTGATGAAGACAGAACAGAAAACCTTCTTGCAGCTGAGATCTATGGCTGGACTCACTGGCTCAGCCAGGTGTGTGTAAGCCAGGAGTGCTGGAGAGTAAGGGAATTAATTGAGGCGCTATGGCTGCAGGAAGCATAGCTTAGTACAAAAAGAGAAAAAAATTCCCAGGGATAACAAAACCAGGCCTGAAAGGAAAAGAGCCACCCTGAGGACACACAGGTCAGCCCTGCCACCCTAACTTCACTAGACACACACACACCTGAAGCTAGAAAAATAAATGGTTCTCAAACGCATGCAAGGAAATCAATTTTCTAAAATAAAAATCTTTTACAGACATGTAATACTAATCTGATTTTAAAAGCTAACAAATTGTGGTCATTAGTTTTGAAATCTTATTCAGTCAAGAAAGAGCATCTTCATGGTCAGGAGCATCATTCATATGCCAGGAAATCTATAGATGGAAAATTGTAGCCATTGGCTTTGTTGAATTGGCAGAATATTAGCTGAAGGGAAAATTAAGCTTCCAGTGGCTTGATTTGAATCTGGAAGGAAAAGGTAATTCAGGCTGAGACGGTGGTATTGTGTTTGTGGTCTTTGTTTATCGTAGTTAGGGTAACCACCAGCTTTCTAACGAACTTGTACCAGAATGTGGCTTCCTTAGGGTACGGCTGGACAGGTCGGTGCTACTGGATCTGCAGGGAAATGGAGAGGGGCGGACCTCAGTCCTGAGGTGACTGTCAGAGGCGATTTTTGATACCTAATGGTAATTTTAAAAGCCTAAATGGAAAGTCTAACTATTCATTTAGGGCAATAACATCACTTCTGCAGAGATTAAAGAACTTGGATGAAGCTGGAACCAATAAAAATAGTAAACAGAAAGAATTCTTCACAGAACATTGAGAAATATGCCCCAGAAGATCTATCTAGGTTATGTCTTTCTGTTTCAAGGACTTTTTATGATCAAATAATGAAATAGCCATTTCTTTCTTTCAAAGCTTTGCCACAGTGAAGACATCCAGTAGCAATAGAAGATTCTCATTCTTTAAAGCTCTAGTGGAGGGGAAGCCACAGACACCCTTGTGGACATTTATGAAGGGCTTGGGCAGCAGATGACACCTGGCGGTGACATCAACACTCTGGGTGAGAACAGTTGGGTCATGTAGGAGAACGCCCTCATTCTCCCGTGATGTATGGTGGCTCCCCCTTACTGCAGTTGTACTTTCTGTAAACCATCAACTGTAGTCCAAAAGCATTAGGTGAAAAATTTCAGAAAGAAACAATCCCCAAGTCTCTCCCTGCCTTGTTCTGTCCACCCAGGATGTGAATCATCCCTTCACCCAGCAGACCCCTCTGCCTATGCTTCCCGTTAGTGGTTTCGTAGCTGTCTGGATGTGAGATCTGCGTGTGTTGCCATCCCGTGCTCAAGCCCCTCTCTTCTGAGTTCATAATGGCCGCAGAGCACAAGAGCAGTGATGCTGATAATTCAGATATGCTGAAGAGAAACCATAAAGTGCTTCTTTTTAAGGGAAAATGTGAATCTTTCAATTTAAGGAAATTTTAAAAAATCACATGCTGAGGTTGCTAAAATCTATAGTAAGAATGAATATTCTATCTCTGAAATTATGAGAAGTATATTGTTACAATTGTTCTATTGGTTATTGTTTTTAAATCTCTTACCATGTGTGATTTATAAATTACACTTTATCATTACAGCCATGTGTGTATAAGAAAACACATTGTATGTATAGGATTCTGGACTAGCTGGGATTTCAGGTTCCCACTGAAGGGTGTGGGACGTCTTCCTATGGAGAAGGGCAGCTACTGAATGTTTCAGAGATGAAGTGTCAAAATATCTACAACTTACTTTCAAACGATTCAGCCTATGTGTATATATATTTTTATATATAAATATTTTAAAATTTAGAAAAATATGAACAATTATTAAGAATAGGTGGTAGATTTGTAGATGTTCATTGAAGCAGTCTCTTAACTTTCGGGATGTTTTAAAGTTTTCTTAATAACATTTTAAAAAGAGAGAGAAATTTAAAAAAAAAATCAGAAAACATAAGCCTCATTAGTTGGTATATTTTGGAATATTCCCTGCTCTATCTTCTCTTCCAGCCATTTCCTGACCCCTTATTTCAGGCTAGGACTAAAAAAAGAGCTGAAAATTATGGGTCGAGGGATGGAGAAGATAAATACAGACAACAAGGGCACTATTTAACTTTGGCCTTCAAAAAATAGAATTTGTTTTAAGACTGTGGCCAAAGCCATAGTGTAGAAAGGAAGGAGTGTACTGATAGAGCCGTGTTTTGTTGGTGGTGTTTCAAAGGGTTCTGGTTGGAAGGATTACACTAGAGTCATAGTCCAAATAACAGGAAAGGAGCTGCCTCTGTGGGGCAAATACACTGAAGAATTTTCTGTTAAAAAATGTAGAAATGCTTATTAAATCCATGTGTAAGTATCCCTTTAAATGCTTAGATGATCCTACAAAAACAAAGGCATATACTTACTGGCTTGATACAAGAAGAGCTAAAAACCAGAGCCATAAGTGCCTGAAGTTCTAAGGCCAGCTTCTCTGCAGTGTTTGTTGGTCTAAGTCACATCGGAGGCCTGACAGTTCATGAGTTCGACCCAGAAAAGGGGCCACATGGCACACTGTTGAGTACCGGCATATGGCAGGCTGAACACGGTAACCGTAATGGGCCCTCTCAGTCAGACACCAGCACAGGCGGTGAACACAGCTGTGAGACACTGACACATCGTGCTCTCTGTAGAATGCTTTCAACCCTGGCAAGTTCGTGAACTTAATGAACAGCCCTGATGGCCATTCCAGAAAAGAGTTAAAAAGTGCTTGGACCGGTGGACTAGGCACCGGCTGGTGCACAGCTCCCCAAGGGGGGCACTTTGATGGGGACTGTGGTGATATGTAGCAAATTTCCTGGGACGGGTCCATGAACTTCACTGTCTTGACCTTGCGGAGGCTGGTGTTTGAGCGGCAGGTGTTTCCTCCTTACTGGCAGAATCACCACACCTGTCTCCTGAGCCGGGGTGAGAGCTACTGGTGACTGGTACTGCTCTGTCCTGAGGGCCAAGGGCAGAGTTCACCCGCTGCTAGTGACTTTAGAGCCCCAGCTGTGGTGCTTTCTACCAGGTCTCAAGTTGGGGGCCCCTAGGGACCTTCCAGAAATGGATGATGTACTGAAAGGTGACAGCTCCCACCCAGGACCTTCAAACAAGGTAGATGATGGCGGGAAAGAAAGACCATTTTCTGTTCAAAGCAGAGCGCAAATTGTCACGAGTTAATTTTAGTTATTTTGTTCTTTATTTTCCTAGCCATCTTTCTGCTTTTGCTCTTTAAATACTCTGATTAACTTCCCATCCTGTGGGTTATTCTGGTATTTGTGCCACTTTACCACTGATCTTTAAGTGCCATTAACCAACGTCAAGCTGTCCACTGCTGTCTTTTCCCCACTGAAGTCAGGGAACCCAGTTCTACCGCGTCACTACAGCCTCAGGACACAGTCCATGGAGCTATCCAAGGGTGCAGGTGCCCCTACTAAGACATTCCTTAATTGGTGAGGGCAGAATCTTCTCATGATCAGAGGAAGGCGGAAACAGATGGCTCAGCAAACTGAGCACGTGAGTCTCATGTAGGAGAGCAACCGCCAATCTATTAGACCGCCCTGGGCCCAAGGCGATGAGAGAAGGTTGGCAGCGGGGAGAGGAGCAAGGAACTTCTGCTGAGGGACACCGAGCTGGAGGCTGTTGGCCCAGAAGGGCCCAAGGGAGCAAACCCGGCGGCACCGCTGTCTCACCTCCCCCAGGTTCCTCCCAGGACTCTGTCCCCAGACACAGCCGGAGAAGGAGGGTGTGGGGGGCGTGAGGACAGCACCCACGCAGAACTGGTGAACAGAGGAACCGGAGCGAGATCCTGGCCCAGAGTCACAAGAGCTGCAACAGCTCGCTGGACAGTGCGCTCCTGGAGGGGAAATCTCTTGCAATAACCGGGAGTGGACGCGCCGAATTCCTTAGGCCCAGCTCCCCAAGGGGCAAGGAGGAGATCACAAAGTGACCAGTTGGACTCACTAAGTTTCTTATGAAGCAGAAGAATCGAATCAACAATTGGACTGGGCGGTCCCTGCGCCTCGTGCCCCTGCCACCCCACATTCCCACCGCTTCGCATCCCCGCCAGCCCTCGCACCTGCCACATCTGCCGCATCGCGTCTCCGCGTCCCTGCAGCCCCAAGCCCCCGCCACCACCTGCACCTGCTGCCTCCAGACCCCCTGCTGCACCTGCGTCCCTGCAGCCCAGCTCACCTGCCTCCGGCTCACCTGCGCCCAGAGCCCCGGCTGCCAGGCCTTGAGCTGTGCTCTGCTGCCATCTGCTGGGCACCGCGGGAGATGCAGGGACGCTCCAGGGTGCATGGGTAGCCCCGCCCGTGTGTCCTCAGTGTCAGCTACTGTTGTCCTCAAAGAGCTTATGTTGACACCCTTAGCTTGTCTCTGTCCTTTCGGGTGTCTCTGGAAAGTTCTGAGTATGGGACCTGTGCCACGAGGTCTGAAGTTCCTGACTTCAGATAGGGTTTGGCTGGAGCCTGTCCTCTGGGTCCTCCGAGCCCTGGGTGATGAAGGACTTGGACGGTTCACACGACGGCTGGCAGTGCCCAGCTGCCACTTTCCAGATGACAGCTCTCCCTCCTCGTTCCCTGCCCTTCATCAGGGTCCCTAGGAAAAGCTCGGTTCCCACCGTCCTTGCGTTGGGGGCTCTTAGAACCTGAGGTCATTCCGGACTTTCTGTCCCTTGCAGGTCGGGACTCCCCTGGCAAAGGTTCCGCCCATGGGCTCAATCTAGAGCGAGCCCCGATTCCGGACTCCCCTCCCCCATTGAACCTAAATGAAGAATACAAGGTTGTGACAAGACCAACTGTCAACAGTAGTGTCCCCAAGGGGCCTGACTTGGCTTCCTTGTCTCTTCCTGGTCCTGCTGCACCAGTGTCTTTCTGCAGTGAACACGTATTAATGGAGTGATATCTTTTAACTCAGAAAAAGCATCTCTTAATCAGAGACCACGGTTGTGTGTACCTGGGACTGTTTGCTGTGAGTAGGATGGAGCAGGGTCTCCCGGGCACGAGAGGGTGGCTGTTATATCACTGCAGTCTCATCCCAGCTGTCTGACAGCAGGGGACAGTTATGTGGCTTCTCCGATGCCATCGTTAGCTTGACTGAGTTGATGCTGCTGGTGCTGGGGTCCAGGGGAGGGCACTGACCTTTGGTCCCAATCTGTCCTCATTCCTGCTTCACCCATAATCATCTGCCACTGCCTTTGTCCCCAGCCCTCCTTACCGTAACTGGCCCTGGCCCACTCCCATCTCTCCTTCCATTGCCACAGAAACTTTTCAGAAGCAGGAGGTTGGACACTGGCATTAGTTCAGTATTACTTCAAGGGAGAGAAGGAGGAAAGCAAAGGCTTTTTTTCTTTGCCACTGGGGACATTTGTGTACATTGTAGTTTAAAAACTTTTTAACTTGAGCTGAGAGGGGCTAAATCCAGGTTCTCCCCAGTAGCAAACCACACACCACCTGAACAAGGTCCAGCTGGACTTCTCACTGCCAATAAACTCTTTCTTCCCCTACTCCCCTTTCTGAAAACAGGCCATGGTCCTTCCAAAATCCCAGGTGTGAAGACTGGGAGTTATTTTGGAGTCTCCATCTGACTCACCCCTGTTGCCTCTGCCCTGCCCCATAGCACAAGCCTCCTGAGAGTGTCACAGCCTGCCCATACCCTGTCCCTATGACTTAGAGGAGCTGCTTTCATCCATCAGAGGGCCAGTTTTCAGTGCCTCACCCAAAGCACAAGTTGCCCAGTATTGACCAAATAATACCTGAATTCCCAAAGGGAAGCATGCAAATCCCCGCACAATCTAATCCCAGACTCATCATCTGTATAACTTACTCAACATCCAAGTTTGGCTGTTCCGGGGCTGTAATTGACGATGGGGCTACAGAAGTGAGGGTGGGGTGCAGTGCTTGTCCCTCCCCCTCCCCCCACAGCTCCAAGTCAGATTGGAGAGACAGCAGGAAGGTGCCCTAAAGAGATGCCCAAATGTTTTTGGAGTCTAGGCCAGAGAGTATCAGAGGCTTCTTTAGGCTAAAGCAGATAGAAAATAGGAATTAACCAGCCGACGTGTGGGGGAGGGCTGGGGTTGGAGGATGGGGGGCATTTTAGGCAGAGAAAATCATGGAATCGCAAGAACATGGTGCTACTTCAAGAGGCTTGAAGCTGGAGCTTGGGCTGACTGTAAGTCAGGTGCCAAAGATGCTGGGGTGTGAGAACAACAACGCCAACATTAACATCTTCCTGGGCCCCATGTTCTGCTGGGCTCTTCCCAGGTCCCCCCACTTTAGGACACTCTGGGCTATGGGTCTAGTTTGTTCTGCTACAGCATGTGTTTCTTTAACAATAGTTTCTGTAACTCAGCATGGTTGGAAAATAGGGGAATGACTTTGGTCTATGGAAGTTGGTTCAAATACAATTTTTTCTAGGACAGAGGAATTGGAAGAACGAGAGTAAAATCAGACCTTTCAGCAGGAAGTGAGAAAGCTCTCAGGTCCCCCAGGGCTTAGACTTGGGGTCCTTATTGCTCTATTTTAAGAACATTAAACGTGAGAGTCTGCCATGGTGCTCCCTTTCCTCTGCCTGTCACACTCGCTGCGGCCCCTCTGGCTCAGAGCTCCACTTCCATCTGCATCTTCTTGGCCCTTCACAATACCATCTCCACTCTGTAACTGTGACTCTTCTGAAACCTTCTGAAGCAGCCTTCAACTGTCCACACACCCTGCCTGGACTGCCAAGTCATCTCCTGAGAGTCCAGCTGGGATAGTTTTGTTCTGGTTACAAAGCTTCTCAACTTTTGAAAGCTCTGCCCCATTTTATTTTTCCTTTTTGGTCTTTCATTTTTAGTGTGACTTTGTATACCTTGAGATTTTTCAGGGTGGAATATATTATACGAGAGACATGTATTATTACCATTTTGTTTTATAGGATGGGAAATAGAAGCTAAGATGCATGTGACACGCTCCTGTCTGTATGACGGGGAAAGGACAAAGCTGGATTTCCCAGCTCAGGCTGCGCTGTGCTGTGAGGGCAAATGACACGGGGTCCAAGGCACCTGTGCATGGGCATTAAACATCTGTCACTCCCCGAAGCTGGGCCTGGACCTTGCAAACTGCATTTTCCAGCTCTATTTTTCTGCCTTTTCTACCTCTTTGCTGGCTGCCTTCCTGTTAGCCTTTGCCAACGGGAAGCCTTAGGAAGAGGCTGCAGAGTGAGGGACAGGAAGGTGGGTGTCCCCCTGGGTTCCTGCTCCTGCCCAGGCTCCTCCAGGGTCACAGCAGGCTCTGCCTTTCCAGCCCCTCAAGTGCCAGCAGGAGCTGGTGTCCCTCTTGGCAGTCAGGGAAAGGCCACCCCACGGCCCTTTCCCAGATGGGCCTTAAAACCCCATGATGGTCCACGGCCCAGCTGAATTCTTCTCCTTCCTCCATGGTCTGAGTATCAGCTTTCTACAGTGTCCCAAAAGTCTCCCCTAGAGTGACCATACATAAGGAAAATTGGAAATTGTAGCTACATGTACCTTTATTTACAAGATATTCATTATGCATTTTATGAAATATTTAAACAATATTCTCCAAGGACACTTTGTAAGAGCAGGAAAGTGGCTCCTGGCTGCGGCTCTTGTCTCCTGGTTTGGCCACGCTGACCCTGTGGACAGTCTTTCTTCCTTTAATCCAGGGGCGCCCAACCTTCTGGCTTCTCTGGACCACACTGGGGGAAGAGCTGTCCTGGGCAGCACTGGACCACACTGGGGGAAGGGCTGTCCTGGGCAGCACGGTAAACACACAAACACTGAAGGGCGCTGATGAAGAAGGAAAAGGTCATGGTGTAACTTTCCTGTTATCCACAAGCACAGATAAGCAAAACTCCGCACGTAATAATCCTAATTATGCAGCAGCCCGTTCAGAGAGTCTTTTAAAATTGTCAAGCAGGTCCCAAATTTGTGATCACTAATACAGAAAGTGTATGTATCTAAGTAATAAATGTCTTTATTTTATTTTTTATTATGAAAGCAAAAGAAAAGTGGGCAGCATGAAACCGGTGGGATACTTGATGTTGTATTTGAGAAACTAATGCATCAGTGCAGTCTGGTTTCATGGAAGTAGTCACAATTCTCAGGGGTTCTCAAGGTGCTCATCAGGTATTTTGGTTCTGATTTTCCTCTTAATGTGCTTCATTCTTGAAAGTAGTTGCTCACAAATGTAGGGGCCACCAAAACGTGTTGATGTGAATAAGGCGTGATTGCGATTGTGAAGTGAGGAATGTTTGTCTCTGGACGGACAGGACCTATAAAAGTCCAGCAAAGAGAAAAGATCAATTTTTTCTTTAAGTTGAATGGCAGATTGCAGCTCTATTCTGTGGGAAAATTGGCAGGTAATATATTTGTGTCAACTGAAAATAGAGCAGCCAATGCAACTCCAAAATATTGATTATTTTCCTAGAAGTCTTGAAATGTTTTCAAATTCTTGTTTCAAAACAGAAAAGCAGGGCTGCATGTTTTCAGCGTTTAGCCAACGTGTTGAGTGCATGGAACTGTTTGCCTTAATTTGAGCTTGTTCAAGATCAATCTGAGCGTCATAGTGCAACCCTATCTCAAATAATTTTTTAACGATGTTCTAAATGCAATCGACTTGTCAATAATTTGACATGTATCAGCTCTCCTTGCCCTCAGGACAACTGTATGAGGTAGGCACCATTATGTCCACTTAAAAAAGTGGCCCACAGACTTAAACTTGCCCACAGTGGCACAGTGGGGAACGGCAGAATCAGAAATTAAAGCCGTGCAGAGCCTGTGCTCCTGACTGCTCTGCTAAACGGGCCCTTGCAAGGTTTTCCAATTAGAATTGATCTATCCATTATAATTATTCTTCCGCAGTCCAGCACACAGAGAACATTTAGGGAATGTCTGTTTAATGAATGAATCAGTGAAAAATTATCTGAGTCGTGCACACCAAAATAACATGCTGATCACTTCCCGAAGTCATCTAGGCTCTGCCTCGGTACCCCAGCTCTGCTGTTCACACTGTCCCAAGCCACCATCCACTTTGCCTGGACTCCTTCAGAAGCCACCTGAGTATTCTTGGTGTCCTTGGCTGCTTCTCCTCTGTTCCCACCGCAGCAGAAAGAGCAGAAAGGCAGCCCTGGAATGCAAAACCTCCCCCTGTGCCCTCAGGAAAGGGTCTTTAATGGCTTCCCATTGCTTTTAGGATTGAGTCCCAAGGCTTTGATGGACACAGAGCCTTCAGCCCTGTCTTGTGTGTGGCTCTGGCCCCACCAGCCCCCGTCAGTCCTGCTGTGCTGCTCCCCACCGGGCTGCACCCCCTCTGTTCCCACTGCAGAAACCCCTTCCCCTCTTCTCTCCTCCCTCCATTCCTCTTCATGCTACAGATCTCAGGTCAACTGTCCTCGCTGAGAAAAGGCCTTTAAGATCCCTTAGTCTAGATCAAATTCTTCAAAAATTCCTCTCTGTGGGACCTTGAACTTCTTGTGAGCGACTGTGTTGTTACAACACCACACTCCCTTGACACGGTCCGTCTTTTCCATCCCAAGAAATCTCCGGGACCTGGGCTGCCACTGTCATCCTCACCTTAGTGAAGACTGCCAGTGTCTGTCCCATCCTCATCACTCCGTAGGTAGTCGGTGTTTGGATGTCTGTCTGGGTGTGTGAGCAGGACGGGGGACTGTGGGCCCGAGCTTTCTCATGTTCCCATTCTCCACGTCACACTCCGACACTTCTGTGTGACTATGCACTGTGCTGCTTACGATGGATTTTATTCCTTTTTTAAGGCAAGTATGAAACACAGTTTATTTAGGAAGAGAAAGACGGTTCACAGAGTAAGAAAGTTTGCAAAGCAAAACACACTCGCCATAGACGGCCGACACCTCCATTGCCAAGGTGAGCGGCACTAGGTGGACTATAAAACAACCAGCATGTCTGTCACCAGGGCCCGACTCTGGGGACCTGCATGGAGTCAGAGCACATGTCCACGGAGCGAGCAGACCATGAATGGGAGTGCTGTTCAGAACCGTGGGGTCCCTGGCCCTCTTCTCATCAGTGCACCCCATTTCCCCTCCAGTGGGAGAAAAGGCAAGTGCCCAGTGCAGGCTGCCCACCCACCTGCTGCTGCACAGCCCTGACCACAGGTGAGAGGAGACCCCTTTCCTCAGTCCCTTCTTCCTGAGCCTAATGTCCTGGAATTTCAAGCTGGCTGGTGTTTACCTGCTGGGAGGCCATTTGCTACACAAACTATGAAAATGACAGGGGCATTCCATCCTCTAAGAGAGAGAAATGGTCAGTGAATTAGGACTGAAGGAAGCCCAGGTAGCAACAGAAATCATGGAAGAAAGCAAGGTGTCTTTCACCAGCGTCATGTCTGGCCTATGTTCACACTTCACTGCAGACTGCTCTTGAGTCAAGCTTACCTCATTTTCTTTTGAAGGCTCTTGAATTCCTGTCATCACCCTCCAGAGCTTATTATGGTCCTATATACACAACATTTTGTGGAAAGGATGCCATGGTCTCCACTCTCAGGAAGCCTACAGTTTAATTTTGGAAATGATCTTTGCTCCTCAGAGTCCTTATCATTGGATGGTAAGGACCCCAGGCACCTGCTCTATTGTCATTCTGAGAGCCAAGGGATGATGGTAGGTCGTGATTCCCAAAGCCTCCAGCAGCTTCCTGCAAAATGCCCAGGAAGAGCTTCAGATATTTTCTGTATGTAATTTTTAGTGGGTGCATCCAGCTTGGGGGCTGGACAGGCCTGGACCCTGAAGTCCGATTTCTGAGAGTCTAGTCTGGACTTGGCTACTGACTAACTGTGTGACCTTTGTCAGATTAGTAGAATTCTTTGTGCCTTGACATCTTCATTCATAAGATGGGGATAAAAATAATACCAGCCCCCTAGGAGTGTGGTGAGGACATGGAGAGTTACAGCCAATAACCTGTTTAGAATCGTGCCTCACTCGTAGGAGGCTAGCTGTCTGTAAGGTTGCTGTTGTTCCCTTAAATACTTTTTTTCAGGGAAAAAATATCTTCCCTTTCCTGGAAAAAAAAATTATCTCTGCTATGTCCCAAAACACAGATCTGTCTCTTCAAGTTCCCATTCCATTCTGATTATCAGTGGAAAGTGTTCAGTCTAAGATACCCATTTTCCCTTACACAGATAATCAAAGGTAGGGCTAGTCCTTGTTGGTGATGAGAAGCTTCTCAGGGCAGAGTGTGTATCTGCTGTTTGTCCACTCTCCTCCCCGATGAGTGAGCCGTTCTTTCTGACCCTGAGCAGGTGGCTTCATGCTCTGGGTGTTTCGAGCAGACTTGCTGTTATGGTCACTGTTACGGCCCCTCAGCGCAGCCCCTTTGATGCGGGCAATGCTTGGTTTTGACCCCACCATATTCGTTTGAACCGAGATAGAAAGGGTCTGTTTTAAAAACCACAACTGTGAATGGAAAGCCACAGAACTTTTTCTCTCTCTTCTTTTATTCATACCAATTATCTGATAATCTCTCTATTTTGAAGAATACTGAAGAAGAATCACCCGTATAGAAGCAATTATAAGTCAAAACACAGCTGGGTCGAACCCAGTGAGAAGACGGCAGGAGTCCCCGTCTTAAACTAGCAGCTCGATTTAAGCTAATTTTCTTTCTTGCTTATTTCATTTAACCACTGGGAAAGAATGCCAATATTCAGCCTCAGAAACTTGGTTAAAAGCTTTTTCGATGGATAGCTGCTGGATCTTGAAATGAATAACAGTTTGAGGTTTAATAGTGGCTTTGCTGAAAACAAGCAATTGTTAATACTCTTAGTTTGACTATAAGAACAATTATGAATATGGATTTACATTAATAGGATTTGGAAGATATTTGATGTGGCCTCTGTGATGGTTTAGTGAATGTAGAGCAGCCAGTAACCCTCGGTCCCCTTTCTTTTGTCTTGTTAAAAACCCAGACTCCCTGATAAGAAGAAGATGCTACTTATAGGTCAATTAACAGAAGTGTGTAAATGCTTGTGTTGATGAGGTTTGGGAAAGGTGGAGGCGTAATTACAGCCTTTTGAAAGAATAATTTGACAAAATGTATCAGAGACCTAAACATTACATACTCGTCAACCCTATTCTATTCTAGAAATCTATCCTGAGGAATGAAAAACAAACAAAGATTATTCCTTCAAAGACGTTTTGGTTAGTGAAGCAATCTAAAAGTTCAATAAAGGTTTTACTAAATTATCACTTATACATCTGGCGAAATTTTATAGAATTCCTTATACGAGGGACTCATAAATATATGAGTCTATATTTATCGACATGAAACTGCTCAAAGACAAGCTGGCAGGGAGGAACATGCAGAGTCGAATTTCATGCTTCTGTCAAAATTTATATATTTGCATATAAAATATATGGATCAGGAAAAAATCAACATTTTAATGGTGGTTATCACTGAGCAGTAGTATTCTGATTTTTCTACCTGTATTTTCTAATTTTTCCATAACAGATATGAATTATGAACATTTACAAAGAAGAAAGTAATTAGAAGAGGTTTTATGTGATCCAGGAGCATCAAAAAGTGGAAAAGATGGAAGCATCCAGCAAAGACACAGGGAGACACTGAGAGGGAAACACTGCTTAGTGCGAATGGAGCAGGTGAAGCTGGAGCAGGCTTTGAACGTTACTGCTCACTTGGTCACTGTTAGCTCACCTGCTCAGGGTTAGCCCATCTACTCATGGTTAGCCCACTTGTTCATTGTTAGCTCACCTGCTCAGTGTTAACTCACCTGCTCATGGTTAGCTTACCTGCTCAGTGTTAGCTCACCTGCTCATGGTTAGCTCACCTTCTCAGTGTTGACGCTATGATTTTGGACAGCAGAGAATCTCTAAGGTGCACAAGGCAAATGGGTTAAGTTAAAGTAGCTTTTTTTTTAGAAGGATGCAATAAAGTGTATATATTGAGCAGAATTTAATTAAATTTCCTATATTCTGAATAAATGTCTGTCTTTGATAATCGATCTACTATTATCAATGTATTTTGAAGTACGTCTTATTGCTTTTTTACAGAACTGGAGTTTTTATTTTTGCTTGTTTCCCTCCTGCCGCGGAAGACATCAGCTATGTGTGATTAACACGGGCACTTGGTTCTTCAGGTCGCCTGAGCTTGGCTAACCCAAACTCTCATCTGCAACGCAAGCGTATTGTTCTTCAGGGCAAATGTTTCTACAGGAACTTTATGGAAATGCAAAAGCTCCAAACGTGCCATCTTACATTCAAAGGAGAAAATTACACGTCCGTAAATAACGAATGTGATTGTCTTGGGCCCAGTGAAACATCAGCTGGCTGTCTCTGTCCAGGATGGAGGCCAGTCATAAAAAGCAATGCACTCGCTCTGCCATGCATGCCAGGAGAGAAACGTGCTTACATTATCTCTTAGCTAGAGAGCATGAAAGGGAGAAAGCTTTGTGGGAATAAATGGAAAGTCATTAGCGGGTCTCTGTTAAGACGGGAAGGGAGAGAGCTAATGTGTTGAGGCTGACGAGCCTCTCAGACTGCGGGCGTCAGATCTACCACCTCCTACTCCAGCTTCTTGCCCAGCTTCTTTCCAGTTGACCTGAAGCCTTGGCCGGCAGGAGCGCAGTGATGGGAAGCTAAATTCTGTGCCTGACGTGCTGAACTGCACGGTCAGCTGCCCACACACCCACAGCTAAAGCCCGGAGGGAGAAGAACCTCCCCTCAGAAGGGATGGAGCAGGAGGGTGTGTTCCCAGGGCAACTGGAGATCAGAGCGCGGCCCCAGCTGGACTAGACAGAGCAGAGGGCTGTGTGGGACGCGGCCAGGCCCCTGTTCCCGCTGCCTCTGCAGCCCCTTCCCACAGGTGGCAGGGGAGGGTTACGGCCATCAGGCCTGACCCCAGATACTTGCTGTTCACAGAAGATTGTTAGGCCCTGATTACAAGACAAAAGGGGGAGAACGGGGGAGAGCCCACTGAAATGAGGACCCCAGAGGAGCACACACTTGCTCATTTTAATTAAAAATGAATAACCTAACCAGCCAAAGTTCTTTTTATTCAAGAAACACATATTTTCTCATGTTTTTCTTGACCTGAAATGTTAGCGAATGTTACAATGCATATAAAGATCAACTTCCCGTCCATGAGCGGGAGTAAGTGCCACGGCTGTCACTGTGCTTGTGCCCTTGGACCTTTCTGTAGAAAATCTCTCAGCTTTGCCCCCTTACTGAAGTTAGGCATATCGTCAGGATTTGTAATAAATGTGAATTCCCTTCCTTACCACAAATGCACAAACATTCCACAAATATGTGCTAAGGAAAAACCTGGTCACATGGGTACAGGTGAGTTTGTGAGCTGCTGATACAGGTGTTTCCGCCCCCAAACAGCAGGGTCATCCAGCTTTGTAAAACTGTAGGAGCGTGTTCTCTTCTGTGCAGAGATTTCTATCTGGTGAGCTGGTTATCTGTTCCTCCACCAGGGTCAGATGGACAGACAACAAAAATATTAACAGCTGTCATCTCTAAACTGAGAAATTGCTAAAGATTACTTTTTTCTTAGACTTTCAGTTATTTAATAATTTTAATGGCATGAATACTTTTTAAGGGAATAAAGATGCTTTCATTAAAAAATAGAAGGCAAATTAATTTTTTGGTAATATGTAAGTGAATTATTATTTTTCCATATCATGTATTACAAACCAATATCAAAAATGAGTCTTCTACGTAAACATAATTGGAAGTCATGAAGAAAAAATTCACAAAATAATGAAAACATTCAGCTTTCCCTCCTCCAATCAAGGTAGGAAATTATTTTTTAAAGCTCAGCAATTCAGTGCAGATTTCTGGCAAATGTGTGGGCAGAAGCCCCGAGCAGGCAGGCCACAGCTCACAGTCTCTTCTCTGCCTTGGGATCAGTTTATGGGCGGGACCCCCACAGGGCATCCCATGGAGGTCCATCTGGGCCAAGGACTGAGTCAGGAAATTTGGCTGGTTTTGAGGTCAGATATTAACAAACCAGTTTGACTGCAAATCTAACACATTATCTTTCCATTCATTTTTTAAAGATCAATAATAAAGGCGATGTCTGCATCTCCATTTGTCTGAACCTTGCATTTCTTTCTTCCAAAATCCCAGCAGTAATGGAAGGGAAGAGGAAACTCACACACGTTGCCAGCAGCAGCTGCGTCTCTCTGGAGGGTGATTTCACAGGGTGTTACCAAGGCTTCCCTCTCTTCTGGGCTTGACTCTTTGAAGAATTCATGGTCAGGAAGCAATCAGATGAATGGAAAACTACGTATATAAGAATGCTTATCATAGCATTATTTGGGAGGGCAAAAATTGTAAAATAAAGCAAACATTCAACTACATAGGATTCTTAAGGGAAATATGATATTTTTGTATATTGTAGATGATTACTAAAAATTGTATTGTAGAAAAGTACTTTTGGCCTGGGAAGTTGTTCATTTTTATTGTTAAACTTGGATACTGAACTAAACAGCATACTCAGTATGATCCCTATCTTGTAATGTATTTACAAATCTTACAGACTTGAATTAGAAATACCGACGTAATGTGGTGGAACTCATATTAAGACATTGATTAGTAGTTACTTTTGGGTTACAAGAGATATTCTTCCCTTTTTAATCTTGATCTTCAAGTTTTCTACATAACATTTTAATAAGGTAATTAGAAAAATATTACTAGAATAATATTAATTGAACAGTGCATGTAGCAAGTTAACCTAATTAATGATATTTTCATAAAGCTTTCCTTTCCGTAGAATATTAGCTAATAATTATGTTCACATGTAAGAGTTTTTAAATGTAAGGAAGAAAATCCTGAATCAAAATAAACCAGTGTACCACGAGCCTTGAAGAACAGGAGGAGGAAGGATCATTTGTAAATCACTGAGCCTGAAACAAATATGCTCTCAATGTTTATTATCAGTAATACATAAAGAATATATTTCCAAATGACTGTTAAGTGTGGCCATATACTAAGTACTCCCTCCTCTAAAGCCTTTGTTCAGGAATCAATTTCCATTAAGTGAGGAGGGTTCGGAAACGTGAATTAAGAAATGGAAATGACGTTGAGTGAGCTCCACTTACAGTTAAATACAGCGGGAGACAATTGTCACATGTCACTTCATCGCCCCAACTGATGAGACCCTGATTATGCACCAAAGACATCTCCCCCGAGAATGCTGCTTCCAATATTCACGCCATTGATTTTTTTTATACTCTTGTGCAGTGTATCGTGGTAAGACTCTGGAATGATGGAAAACGTGTCCTTAAATTCCTTTACTGAGATAGGAGAAAGGGTACTGGGAAAGGGGAAACGGGAAAGAGGAACCTATGGGACGTGAGGACAGGGTACATGAGGAGTTTAGGACCTGGAAATGGGTTGTCTGAGACAGTGGCATGCCAGGCAGAGCTCTGGGGTCTCAGGGAGATGATGCACGTCCCCTCTGAGGCCCACCCTGGAGAATAGGGTGGATTCGCCCAATGCCATCCCTCTCTTAGAGGAACACTAAGGAAGCATGTTAGTATTACAGAGGGATAAAGGAGATTAAAATGATTTGCTTGATAATAGTCAGAACAAGTAAGATTTACAATGCTTATTATTACAAATAATCTCTTTGGGTCTTTATAACCCTTTATAAGACCACTGTGAGGGAGTTTAGATTATTACCCTTCTTTTTTTAAAGAGGCAATCTTGAATCTAAGACTTTAAGTGGTCTCCCAAAGCTCACCACCACTTCCCAAAGTGGAGCGGCAAACCCAGACACACACTCATCTTCAGGTTCTAAAGCTGTGCACCGCAGAGCAGTTATTACCTGCTCTTGTAAAAGCTGAGCGTTCTATAAAAGACCATTTTAAATCTTTTCAAGGATTGATTTAAAACATTCTTTAAAACTCTTTAAAACATTCTAAAAATAGAATTCTCAGGTGTTTTAGTCAAGGAGAATGTAGAATTCTGTATAGATGTGTTTTTCTTGCCACCCAACTTTCTTTGAGGCATCAGGCTAAACTTCATTCTATGGCTGTTTGGTTTTTAAGTCGGTATCTTGGAACGTGACAGATACTCCCAGTGACTGTCACAGACAGCAGCAGCACAACGGCTCAATGGCTGTGAATTTTCACACAAACTAGTCAATATTTTAGTTTGGGACTGAGACATTAAGGAAGTAATATGACGTTTATGATACTTAACAAGTCCTAGTCCTTTCAGTTAACTGGAAATTAAAGCTGAAAATTATTTTCCAAAATATAAACTTTCTTAAGATGCTCTTATTCTATGGGTTTTCTCCCATTAAGCATAATGAGATGGTTTATCTAGTGCTAATTAGGGATTTAGGCTATGGGCTTTTTGGGAGATAATCACAGAAAGTTTTTACACTAAAAATCTGCATGCTAAACATTAACACATTTTACCAAAGATAATTTTATATCATTTCATGAAATAATACATGTTCTAATTAGTATTTCATAAGCAGAAGTTTTAAGGTATTTTTATTAATGGATCGCAGTGGTGCATTTTGAAGGGACTTGTGATGTTTCGTTACATACACAGGATGTGTGCTCATCACACCAGGGCGTCCAGGGCATTCATCTCCTGGAGCGTTTCCTCTTTCCAGAATAAAAGCTTCAAGACTGCAGAAGGGCTGCCTTTCTTGTTCCTGGTTATATCCCCATTTCCAAGAACGGCGTCTGGTAATAAACAGTTATTGGGCACCATTTATTGAAAAGAAGGTGGTTGGGCTCAGGTCTGTGACCCCAGCACTTTGGGAGGCTGAGGTGGGTGGATCACCTGAGGTCAGGAGTTTGAGACCAGCCTGAGCAAGAGCGAGACCTTATCCCCACTAAAAACAGAAAAACTAGCTGGGCACTGTGGCAGGTGCCTATTGTTCCAGTTACTCAGGAGGCTGAGGTGAGAAGATCGCGTGAACCCAAGAGTTTCAGGTTGCTGTGAGCTATGACACATGGCATTCAACCCCATGGCTCTATCTCAAAACAACAACAACAACAACAACAACAAAATGGGAGGAAGGAAGGAAAGGAGGGAAGGAGGGAGGGAGGGAGGGAGGGAGGACAAAAGACAGAGGGAAGGAGCAGCTAGATTTTTTTTTTTTTGAGACGGAGCCTCAAGCTATCCCCCCTGGGTAGAGTGCCATGGCATCACAGCTCATAGCAACCTCCAACTCCTGGGCTTAAGCGAGTCTCCTGCCTCTGCCTCCCAAGTAGCTGGGACCACAGGCGCCCGCCACAACGCCCGGCCATTTTT
>CAUYQV010194945.1:0-14123 GCA_963574575.1 Galagoides demidoff
TTTTTTTTTTTTGAGACAGAGCCTCAAGCTATCCCTCTGGGTAGAGTGCCATGGCATCACAGCTCATAGCAACCTCCAACTCCTGGGCTCAAGCGAGTCTCCTGCCTCTGCCTCCCAAGCAGCTGGGACCACAGGCGCCCACCACAACGCCCGGCCATTTCTTGGTTGCAGCCGTCATTGTTGTTTGGCGGGCCCGGGCTGGGGATTTGAACCCGCCACCTTAGGTGTGCGTGGCTGGCACCTTAGCCGATTGAGCCACAGGCGCCGAGCTGGCCTTAGTTTTTTTATCTCTGAAATAATCTCTCAAAATTATTGAGAAGACTAAATGACATTTAATAATATCAGCTACTGGTAGCAACTATTGTTAAACAAACAATAATCAATAGATAGAAATGATAACACTATATATATATATTTTTTTTTTTTTTAAATCCAACCATCCCTAAATGGAACGAGAGCAGAGTAATACACTTTTGACTCAGTAAAAAGAATCCTTTATGGTCAGAATGATCTGAAGAGGAAATGAGCTGCTTCTGGAGGTAGTGAGGCATGAAGCTCTGGTGGTAGGTAACCACAGGCTAGACAATGATGTGGACTAGAGAGAATTAAGGCATTGGGTGAGGGGTTGGCACAGAAAACCTTCAGGGCCCTGTATCCAGATCTGCACTCTGTGATAGGAAATTAGAGGAGCAGGTGAGACTTGTTCCTGCTACGGAGGTTGGAACAGAAGAGAGATACCCCAGAGTTTGGACTGCATGGGCTCCTTGGAGGAGGTAGTTCTGAGAGGCTACCTGGAAAGATGGGTATAGTTCTGATGAGTAGGGGAAGGTGGGATTATATTGTAGCCCAGGAAAGGCTTAGTGGCCTAGGAGGCTGGACCACTGGTACTGAAGTCAGTCCCAGGGCTGTGTCATTACCCTGGGTGACCAAGGGTTTGGGGGGGTATGGTGGTGGCGGTGGGAAAACTAGTAATTCCCTGTCCTGTCACTCCCCAGCCTCTCCTGGAGGAGGGGCCAGGGCTACTCCCAGTGGCAAGGAGCCTGGGCCTGTAAGGAGCGGAACTGGAGAAAGAAAGACTTCTTATGCCAGTGCATTTGGGGGCGTCTGGGGGTCGGGGGAACAGTGGCGCCTTTGTCCCCATTGCCACCGGGAATCTAGCCGAGGAGCTGGCCCTGGTTCTGGCTGTGCCCTCAGCAGGCAGGTCCTCTTTGAAGTGACCCTTTCACAGCTCAGCCTGAGTCCCTGGGAGGAGAGACAGCTTGGGGTGGGGTGTGGGGATGACAGACCCACAGGCTAAGGCCTTAGGGCTGGCCACAAACCCAGTGCTGGTCACAGACCCAGTGCTGGCCTCTTGAGGCCAGAAGAATGTGGTGGGCTGGGGGGACATGTGGGAGCCATATGGCAGGACAACCAACCAAGGGGTCTTAGCCACAAGTAGGGGTCAGTTAGGGAAGGGCAGAGTTCATTTTGGGCCCCAGGCCTAGTTTCTATCAGTCTCCATTGTGATTTCTGTCTGACACTGGGCTTCTAAATCAGCATCTTCTTCCTTTTTATTTATTCATTCTTTTTCTTTTTTTGAAGTTTTTGGCTGGGGCTGGGTTTGAACCCACCACCTCTGGTATATGGGGCTGGCGCCCTACTCCTTTGAGCTGCAGGTGCTGCCTGCATTCGTTTTCTTTTTTTATTGTTAGGGATTCATTGAGGGTACAAAGAACCAGGTTACAGGGATTGCATTTATTAGGTAAAGTCCCTCTTATAATTGTGTTCCGCCCCTAAAAGGTGTGTCACATAACATGATCCTCCCTCCTTCCCTCTCTCTGCTCTCCCCTGCCCCCCACCATATACTAGGTTATTAATTGTTCTCATATCAGAATTGAGTACATAGGATTCTTGCTTCTTGTGATGCTTTACTAAGAATAATGTGTTCCACTCCTATCCATGTTAATACAAAAGATGTAAAGTCTCCATCTTTTTTAATGGCTGAGTAGTATTCCATGGTATACATATACCACAGCTTGTTAATCCATTCCTGGGTTGGTGGGCATTTAGGCTGTTTCTACACTTTGGCGATTGTAAATTGCGATAAACAGTCTAGTGCAAGTGTTCTTATGGTAAAAGGATTTTCTTTTTTTTCTGGGTAGATGCCCAGTAATGGGATTGCAGGATCAAATGGGAGGTCTAGCTTGAGTTCTTTGAGAGTTCTCCATACTTCCTTCCAAAAAGGTTGTATTAGTATGCAGTCCCACCAGCAGTGTAAAAGTGTTCCTTTCTCTCCACATCCACGCCTTTGAGTTCTTCTTCCTTTTTAATTTCCTCAAAAAGTGTCAAAAAGTGTGAGAACTCCTTGGAAAGAATTGAAATTGGACATAAGACTTTAGAACACTTGGGTGGATAGGTTGAGGGGAAGATCCAAGCTTTCCAGAGTGTTTCCTGCTCCTGAGAGGCACCAAAAAGCTGGAAGGGGAGGCTGAAGTGGAGACTCCCACCCTCTGCCACAGAGGTCCCCTTCTTAGTGAGGAGAAACTCTGTATTGTTCCCCAAAAGGGAGAGAAACAGGGCAGAGAGAAGCCACCCAGAGAGGGGACATCTTCCTACATTTCAGCTGGAGGAACATGAGAAGCCACCCCCTCTCGTGTCTCCCCATTTGTGTCATGGGTAAACTGAGGGCTACAGAAAGGACAGGTCAAGGGGATAGAGACAGAGAGATAGGGACAGGCAGGAATGAGAGGAGGAAAGAGGACAGAAGCCATGTAGGAAGAGGAAGGTGCCGCCGGCTGCTGCAGGGAAGTGCTGGATGTGCCTTCAGCTCTGACTTGCTGTGAGTCTGTAGAAAGAGAGAGAGGAGGGAGCAGGTTTCTGTTGGTGGGTTCACCAGGTCCAAGTAGGAAAGGGACTCAGGGGTTTTGGACTGAGCAGTGGACAGGGGATCCTTTGACAGCCCAGGTGAGAACCATACCGTTTCTAGTTCATGCCCCCATTACGACACTCTCTGTACTGGGGAAGAGTCTCTAAATCTCCCTTTCCTCTTTTGGAGGTGTGGCTCCTCCCCAAAGAGAAGGAGGGGAGCCAAAGTCTCAGGTTGTGATGGAGGCCTAGTGACTCTGGTGCTCTCCTATATCTTGCACTGGCATCTGTGGAGCTGAACCCTCATTAGCTCTAATGAGGGCTTAGCACTGTGTCCCCTGCCCCCGACAGCACCTGGGAAGGAGAAGGTGAGGAGGGCAGCTAAGGTTTGGGCCCAAAGCCTGGGAGAGGGAGGCATGTCTGTGAGAGGGGAGGGTGAGAGACAAGAAACAGGGGCCATGCAACAAGGTCACTGACAGGAGAAATAAATGGCCCCCTCTGCTTCCCCACTGGACCTTCCTCCAGTGGCTCCCCGAGGCCTAGGTACCCCAGTCTAGGGAAAGTCTTATCTGAGAGACTGGGTGTGGCCTGGGGACCCTGAGGATATTCCCAGGCCTGGCTAGAAGCTTCTTAATTGCAGCCTGGGACGGGAGAAGGACCTGACAAGAGCACGAGATGCTCAGTCCCTGAGAAAATCAGGCGGCAGCCAGATCTGAGTGCAAACCCGCCCTCAGTGGGTGACCATTTATTGCCTGCTCTCTGTGTTCCAGGCTCTCTCTGTGGCTCTTGGGAACTAGATGTATAAGACACAGCCCTGCCATTAAGGACAGGGCTTAAGGAGTTCCTTGTCTGCTTCTCTTAACACCCAAAAGCCAGACAAAAAGTGTCCATTAATATTTTATGGCTGGGTGTGGTGGCTCACATCTGCTGCCCCAGAGCTGTAGGAGGCTGAGGCCGGTGAATTGCCTGAGCTCAGAGGTTCGAGACCAGCATGAGACCAGCATGAGCCAGAGTGAGCCAGAGTGAGACCTCGTCTCTACCAAAAAAAAATCCGGGCATTGTGGCACCTGTAATCCCAGCTACTTGGGAGGCAAAGGGCAAGAGAATTGCTAAAGGAAGAAAGGAAAAAAAAAACAAAACTTCAAACTAAGATGAGTGAAAGCCAGTTGAAATT
Source organism: Galagoides demidoff (assembly GCA_963574575.1). Taxonomy (NCBI): domain Eukaryota; kingdom Metazoa; phylum Chordata; class Mammalia; order Primates; family Galagidae; genus Galagoides; species Galagoides demidoff. The sequence goes on from CAUYQV010194945.1 coordinate 4,019, forward strand.
GAAAGCAAAATTAAAAAAAAAATTAAAAAAATATTTTATAGGGGTGGCACCTGTGGCTCAAAGGAGTAGGGCACTGGCCCCATATGCCAAAGGTGGCAGGTTCAAACCCAGCTCTGGCCAAAAACTGAAAAAAAAAAAAAATTTATAACCACTGGTTCTGGAATTTTCATTTACACTATCTGCCAGTCCAGAACACCCCTTGCTACCCCTTTACCAAAAATATTAATGTAAAAATGGCCCAGTCTGATTGGGGAGACAGACTTATAGCAGATACAAGTGTCTTCACTGTAATAATCATTTGAGTGTGAATGTGGTCACAAAGGTGTTAACAGGAGTTTACAGATGGAAGCAGAATCACTGGGTGGAATTGCCATGGGGATTGGTTAAAAACCAGTTGGTGGGCTTGGTGCATGTAGCTCAGTGGTTAGGGCACTGGACACATGCATCGGGGTTGTTGGGTTCTAACCCAGCCCAGGCCTGCTAAACAACAATGACAACAAAAACATATAACCGGGTATTGTGGCAGACACCTGTAGTCCCAGCTACTTAGGTGGCTGAGGCAAGAGAATTGATTAAGCCCAAAAGTTTGAGATTGCTATAAGCTGTGAAGCCATGGCACTCTACCTAGGGTGACATAGTGAGACTTTGTTTCCAAAAAACGAACAAACAACAACAAAATGGTGATGTATGATTAATCTCCTTTCTCTCATCTCCTATTTCCAAACCTATCATTAACTTGAAGATTCTATATAGTGAAATACCTTTTGATCAATTTTCAAGAGCCATCACAAGGGGGCTGTCCATTTACAGACACATGAACTAAGATTCTGAGCAGGTGAATAACTTCCTAGGGTCATCCAGGATTGAATTTAAAGCTGTGTCTTTCTGAATCCTAAGCCTGTCCTTGTGGTCACTGCTATATTGCTATATTCCTTGACAAGGAAGAGCCTGGGAGGATACTTCCAGCTTGGGAAGGTGGACCCTCCTCCTCATGGCTGAGCCTTGACATCCAAGCAGCAGTTGGTGTAATGAAGGAGTGGGGAGGCAGACTTAAGAGAGATGTAGATTATGTTCTGATTCTCTGTGACTCTTCTGTGACTCAGTGTGGAGTCTGGGTTTGCTCTTGAGTGGTATGGGGGACCCTCGGGCTCTATTAACAGACATGGCTGAGCCCCTGCCTCCTCTAAGGATGCTCCAGCTCTGAGGGGAAGAAGGCTCCACTGAGGTAGTAGAGGCTTGCCAAGGCTTAGAAGCTATTTTCTGGGAGAAGAAGAATAGAGAAGGGCAGTCCAGGCAGAGGGATCCAGCATGACCACTGGCAAGGAGGTATGAAACAGCCTGGCCTCTTACAGGATCAATGAATGTGAGACTAAGAGTGAAGAGAGAGGATGTCAAGGCCAAAGAAGGCCAACTTCTGCCCCATAATCCCCATCATGGTGTATCCCTCATGTCATGCTAAGGAATTTGACTTATTCCCATAGCTACTATGGGGCTATGTAAGGGTGACAGGTGGTGTAAGCAGTAGACCAGGTAAGAGAAGATGAGGGTTGAAACTGGAGTTGGAGATGGAGAGAACAGGATAGGAGTGGAATATGTCACTCTCTTCTCCTTTCCAGAAACTTGCCATACCATCTCTTTCCCTTGTCTGGAATAGCCTCCCTGCCTTTACTGTTTCTCAAACTCCTATTCATCCCTCAATGCCCAGTTCAGATATCCTTCTCTATAAATTCTCCCTCCATCAAAATTCCTCAAATATAAAATATATGGGAAGTTCCCCCTCTGGGCACTAGACCAGGCCTTTTTTTTTTTTTTTTTGAGACAGAGCCTCAAGCTGTCACCCTGGGTAGAGTGCTGTGGCATCACAGCTCACAGCAACCTCTAACTCCTAGGCTCAAGCGATTCTCCTGCCTCTGCCTCCCAAGTAGCTGGGACTACAGGCGCCTCCCACAATGCCCGCTATTTTTTGGTTGCAGCCGTCATTGACGGGCCTGGGCTGGATTCGAACCCACCAGCTCAGGTGTATGTCGCTGGCGCCTTAGCCGCTTGAGCCACAGGCGCCAAGCCTAGACCAGGCCTTGTTGACTGAATATTGTGGACTGATGAACTGAATGTTTCTATAGCACTTGGCACTGCATTGCAAGAACCACAGTTAGCAATATTAGTTAAAGCTAACATTTATTGAACACTTGCGTGTTCAATATTGTGCTGAGCACTTTGGACACACTATTTCTTTAATCTTCACAACCACCCCATGAGCAAGGATTATCTCTATTTTATAAATGCAAAAATGGAAGCTCAAGGAGGTTAGTAACTTGTCCAAATACACACAGCTAGGAAGTGGGACTGAGTTGGGATTCAAACCCAGGTTCCTCTGAATCCCGTTTAGAAACTTTTAACACTATCCTCTGAAAAGGCTTTATTTGTTACATGTTTATCTCTTTGATCTTTATAAAATCAGGGGCTGCTTTTATTAATTTTTGAAAATCCTTATGGACTACTGAACTAAGATTTGTTGAGCGACTTCTATGTGCTAGGCCCTCAGTACAGAGTCTTCTCAAGGACCCCTTTTATACCCAGAGAGACTGAGGCTGGCACAAGGAAAGAAATTGACCAGGGTCACACAGTTGGGGACTTGAAGCCTGGTTTCTTTGACTCATTTCATGTCACCCCAACCCAATGTCAGGCCCTTAATGACAAGGCAGTCATTTATCCCAGAATGAAAGAGGAGATGGCTCTGTAGTTTATTGACTTGCTTGCACACAGAGGCAGGACAGGGCCATGGATTGGTTCTCCTGCCCTTAAGTCCAGTGTGCATCCCACTGTGGTTACTGATGAGGGATAGGGAGTCTAGAGGCAGGACCTGGGGACACTGTAATTTCCAAGTGCCTAGCTGTGTGTCAGACCTGTGAACTCCAAGGAGAAGAGACTGAGCTGGCATTGGAGTGGTTAGAAATGGTGTTGGGGAAGAGGCACAGTCTTACTGGGATCTTGACAGAAGAGGGTGAGTGGCCTCCAGAGACTGCACATTATCAATGGGGTGGGATTTTGGCCAGGGGTGACAAGAAGGGACCTCCAGGCTTGGGAAATGCAGCTACGGGGATGGGGTGCGGAGAGAGTGGGAGCAGTGGGACACACTGTGTAGGCAGAGGCTCTGTTCGGTGGTGGGGGCCTAGGCACCCTCTCTTGCTGAATGCCCGTTTAGCCCATTTCCCTGACCGGCAGGGTCCACCAATCAGAGATGTATGCGGGTCTGTATTTGCATCTCATTTGCATTACCACACCCCTCCGTTTTCCGGCCGCTCAGCCTCTGCCCCTAAGTGTGCCTCTCTGGCTCACGACTCATTTCAGGTCTCCTGTGAGGAGCTCATGTGGGAGGGAGAGGTAGGGACGGCGGGGCAGGAGAGCCCACCTGGGCTGCCCGCCTGGCGCACTATTCATAGCTCAGGGGCCGGCGTACTTCGCATACTTGGCGTTTCTCACGTCTGGCTGGCCCGAGGCAGCCGCCTCTCTGTCGTCCTCCCCTCCGCCTTTCCTCCTCCCCCACCTTAGCCCTCTAAGCCAGTCTTCCTGAAATCTACAGATGTCCTAGCTGCCTGGTCATGGCTGAGCCCACAAGGAGGAATTGAGGCCCCAGAGAGGGCTTGGCCCAGAGGGAAAAAATGATAGTAACGAGGCGGATGATGTGGCTAAAAGCCGCAGCTATTCCGGCAACTCCAACTTCATTCTGGAGCTGATACTGGCTGTGCCATTGGCTTGCTAAGTGAAGTCAGGGAAGCTTTTCAGAAAGTCAAGTTGAGACCTAGAGGATAAGGAGTCAGTAAAGGGAAGATGGGGGAGGGGACAGCAAGCACTGTTTTATATTCCAGGGAGGGAGGACTCTGGATGTGGTAGGCAGGCGCTGAATCTCTAGATAGGCTTGGCATGTTTGAGAACCCACGAGGAGGGCTCGTGGCTGGCGCGTGGCCAGCTGGGGCAAGGACTCAGAGCTGCAAAGAGGATTGAAGCAGCTCCCCTTTTCTCTCCTCCCCTACTTCCTTATCCCAGCACCCCTACTTTCTGAATCTGGCTTCCACTGAGGAAAGAGTGAGGGTTCAGAAAGATAAAGACCTGAAAGTGCCTCTGCTCTAGGTGGACTCTTCCTGGGGGCAGGGATGCCCGAGACTTTCTAAGGAAAGGCTTATTCATTCCTCAGCATTCACCCCCACCCCTACCTGGCCCTGGACAAGGTGCTTTGCCAGAAGCCAAGAATTCAACCACCAGCAAAGGAAATGTGGTGCTGGGCTTCCCGGACCCACAGCCTCAGGGGGAGATGTTGGTCAGAATAATCTCAGAAATAAATAGATAACAATGAGAGGCACACAAGGATCTGAGCTGGTCTGAGGTGTATCTGGGACAGTGACATTTTTGCTACAAGCTACAGGGTGAGTAGGAGTTAAATTGGGTGTGGGTTGCATTCCAGAAACAGCATGTGCAAAGGACCTGAGGCTGGAAGGGTGCCTGGTCCTCACAGGAGCTGGAAGGAGGCCAGGGTAGCCAAAGCACAGAGGAAGGGGGTGTGCTGGTGGGTGTGGAGGCCTGTTGGTCATAACAGTAAAATAACCAATCTGGCCTGTTGTGGCCAGAGGGGTGAGGGCAGCTTGGAGTGGGGCAGTGGATGTACTGAGTGGTCAACCTTGGGAGCCATTTGGGAAGCAGGGTCCACTGTGATGGTGGGGTATAGGGCTGGGCCATAACATCCCCCACTTATTGATTCCCAGCAACTTTTGTCAGGCTCCTATTTGTGTATCTTCTTTTCCTTTTTTTTTCTTTCTTTTTTTTTTTTTTGAGACAGAGCCTCAAGCTATCCCCCTAGGCAGAGTGCCATGGCATCACAGCTCACAGCAACCTCCAACTCCTGGGCTCCAGCAAGTTTCCTACCTCCGCCTCCCAAATAGCCAGGACCACAGGTGCCCGCCACAATGCCCAGCTATTTTTGGTTACAGCCGTCATTGTTGTTTGGTGGGCCTGGGCTGGATTCGAACCCGCCACCTTAGGTGTATGTGGCTGGTGCCTTAGCCACTTGAGCCACAGGTGCCGAGCCCCTTTTTCTTTTTGAGATAGGATCTCACTCCATCACGCAGTCTGGAGTCCAGTGGTGTCATCATAGTTCACAGCAACCTCAAACTCCTAGGTTCAAGCCATCCTCTTGCCTCAGCCTCCTCAGTAGCTGAGACTACAGGTTCATGCTACTGTGCCCAGTTAATTTTTGTATTTTTTGTGGACATAGAGTCTTGCCCTCATTGAGGCTGATCTTGAACTCCTGACCTCGAGTGATCCTCCCTTCCCATCCTTGAAGGGTGCTAGGATTACAGACATAAGCCACTGAGCCCATTCTATTTTGTAGCTGAAGAATTAAGAAAAGGGCCAGGGTCAGCATCAGGACCAAGAGCAAGTGGCCTTTTCTTCATATCAGCCTTCTTCTTTTTTTTTTTTTTTTGAAGCAGAGTCTCACTTTGTCACCCTTGGTAGAGTGCTATGGCATCATAGCTTACAGCGACCTCAAACTCTTGGGCTTAAGCGATTCTCTGGCCTCAGCCTCCCAAGTAGCTGGGACTACAGGCACCTGCCACAATGCTTGGCTATTATTAGAGGCATGGTCTTGCTCTGCCTCAGGCTGGTGTCAAACCTGTGAGCTCAGGCAATCCACCCGCCTTGGCCTTCCAAGTGCTGGGATTACAGCTGTGAGCCATTGCACCCGGCCCTCTTATCAGCCCAGCCTTCTTGATGCTGGGACAGTGGTTTCTTTCTCACCAGCTTTCTATCCTCTATGCCTTGGTGCCCCTGTGGATTAGCTTGGCGTTCTCTATTTAGCACCACCCTGGGGAGGGGACAAAGAGGTCCAGGTGGTGGGTGCTGTATGCCACCTTTCTTTCAAGAGGCAGTTCTGTTGTTAAGTGTGTACTTGTGCAGTGTGCCTGGCATACAGTAAGCACTTGACAAGTATCACTTACTGCTATGGCTGTTATTGTGTCATCCCCAAATGTGAGGCCAGGCAAATTGACTAGGCGGGAGGGTCTGGGGCTGAGGATGATACCATCTGTTCTCTTCTGACCATAGCACCCAGCCCAGAAACCATTACAGCTTCCTCCTGGGCAGGAGCCCAGAGGAGGCTATTTGTCCCTGTACAGCCACCATCCCTTCCACTCTGCCAGCTGCCTCGAGGGCATCCAGGCTGGATTAGGGAGGGGTTCAGTTTATAGGCTGGGCCATGTGTGAGGGGGAAAGCAGGGGTAACCTGGGCAGGTTGGGCAGGGCTGGGGTGAGAAGGTGGGTGGTTTCAGGGGTGGGACTGAGAGCCTCTCCCTGCAGGGAGCCCCATGTGCCCTGGGGGAGACTTTCAGAATCTGCTGAGACCTGCCCTGGGAGGGGATGTGGTCTCATCTTGACTAGGACTGAGCTCTCCCCTGTAAGAAACCAGTGAGTGCACCTGTTGTTTCTGCCCTGGTGGTCAGACAGCAGGAAGAACTTCTAGAGAGGGGAATCAGGGTGATTCACACCTAAATCTCTCTGTCTCTTTGAAATGAACTGTCTATGTTTGGTGGGGAAATGGATATGATGACTTTGGAGAAGAGTCATTACAGGCATTCCCTTGCTTCTAGAAATGACTGCCTCTAACATGAACTCGTTTAGTGTCTGAAAAGGGGCTCTAGCCTCTCTCTAGCACTCCTTGACCAAAGGTAGACCCCAGGATTCTACAATTGATCGGTCCTTCTGCAGGGGACACTTCTCTGAGGGGTGGTGTGGTCCCAGGGTGGAATTGAAGCTACAGGGAGGGGAGAATGTAACTGAGGGAATAAGGACCCCCCTGCTCACTCTGGGCTCTAAGGGAGATCAGGCATGTTAGTACTGGGCCAGCAGGGGGCTCTGGAGCCCAGGGGACCTGCCTGCCAGCTGTCTCCAGCAAAATTGTGCCCCATTCAGCGTGATTTTCCTTGGAGTGCTTCTGAGGATAGGGATGTCTCTGTGTGCACACCCTTATGTGAATGTGTTATAGGTGGTGTGTAAGCATGTAGGGGTTGGAAGAGACATGTGTGTTCAGTGGGGTTGGGTGTAAGGAGCAAGACCCCCACACTGAGCCTGGCTTGTGTCAAGAAAACTCTTCTAAGGTCCTGCCACCTTGGCATGTGGTAAGACCTTGGGAGAGTTTGTGCATCCATCTGTCCAGTCTCTGATGCATGGTAGGTCCCCATCACAATAGGTAGGACCTACTGTGTGCCAGTTCAGACTCCTCCAGCAGCCTGGGACCTCCATCTGTTCAGGGATGACAACAGGGACTCTGGGAAGGTGCAGTGGAGGATTTTAGGGAAAGATCCCCCAAGCAGGAGGTACCTAGCTGTTCTGGGCAACAATTGTGGGTAGGGCCTGCTTCTGTTCTATCTTTTTTTTTTTGAGACAGAATCTCAAGCTATTGCCCTAGGTAGAGTGCTGTAGTGTCATAGCTCATAGCAACCTCCAACTCTTGGGCTTAAGCAATCTTCTTGCCTCAGTTTTTCTAATTTTAGTAGAGCTGGGTCTCACTTTTTTTGTTCAGGCTGGTCTTGAACCCGTGAACTCAAGCAATCCACCTGCCTCAGCCTCCCAGAGTGCTAGGATTAGAGGCGTGAACCACTGAGCCTGGCTCTTAACTTTTTAAAAAAATTGCAATAAAATAGCTGGGCGCAGTGGTTCACACCTCTAATCCTAGCACTCTGATAGGCCCAGGCCAGTGGATAGCTGGAACTCAGGAGTTTGAGACCAGCCTGAGCAAGAGTGAGACCCTGTCCCTATCAAACAGAAAAATAAAAACTAGCCAGGCATCATGACAGGCACCTGTAGTCTCGGGTACTCAGGAGGCTGGGGCAAGAGGGTCCCTTCAGCCCTAGAGTTTGAGGTTGCTGTGAGCTATGATGGCAACAGAGTGAGACTCTGACTCAAAAAAAAAGTTGTAATAAAATATATATTATATAAAATTTATTTTTCTTTCTTTTTTTGCACTTTTTGGCTAGGGCTGGGTTTGAACCCACCACCTTTGACATATGGGGCTGGCGCCCTACCCCTTGAGCCACAGGTGCCACCCAAAATTTATTTTTCTAATAATTTTAAGTGTACAGTTCAGTGGCATTAAGTACATTAATATTGTTGTACAACCATTAACCCATCCATTTCCAGAACTTCTTCATTCTGACAAACTGGAACTTTGTACTCATTAAATAATAACTCCCCATTCTCCCCTAACCCTAGTCCTTGGCAACCACCATTCTACATTCTGTCTCTATGGATCTTGGTACCTCGTTATAAATGGAATCATTTATAATATTTGTACTTTTGTATCTGGCTTATTTCACTTAGCATAATGGCTTCAAGGTTCATCCACACATAGGATGTGTCAGAATTTCATTCCTTTTTAAAGGCCGAATAATTTTCCATTGTATGTATACATAATAGTAATTTATTATATTTATAATAAACAATTGTATATATATTGTAATATATAATTGTATAAATATAATAATTTATATTTAAATTTAGGCAATATATATTATAATATATACTGTATAAATATAATTTATTATATAATAATAATTTTCCATTGTATATATAAAATAATAATATACCACATTTTCATTATATGACTATACCTCATTTTGTTTATCCATTCATCTACAGATGGACTTGCTTTTGCCTTTTGGCTATTGCAAATAATGCTACCATGAACATGGGTGCACAAATGACTATTCTAGACTCTGTTTTCAGTTATTTGAGGTGTATACCCAGAAGTGGAATTACTGAATCATATGGTAGTTCTGTGCTTGAGGAACTGCTACAGGGTTCTCTGTAGCAGCGGCACCATTTTACATTCTCACAAGCAATACATACGAGTCTATAATTTCTCTACATCCTCTCCATTAACAATTTTTGAGAGTCTGCTATGTACAAAGCACTCTAGTAGGGCAAATCCCTTTCTGAAAAATTCAACAGCCATTGTTCTGAGCCAACGGTTTGTCTAATGGGGGAGACTCAGGCCATGCCCTTGAGCACCCTCCAATCTTAGAGGAAAGAATGCCCTCTGGGAGACCACAGACTTATGTGGGGCAATGAGTCCTTGCTGTCAGGGAGCTCCCAGTCCGATGGAGAAGGAACAACCTCTTCTCTCTGGGAAATCCTCAGACAAGCCCAGAGACCAGAGTGGGTGTAGGGAGGGCCTACACTGAGACAGCCAACGGGCTGCTGAGTGGGGCAAATCAGGGAGCGGAGAAGGTCTGTGCTGGGCACTGTCCCACGCTGGCCTGTGGTTGCCTGGGCAATGGCCCTGGTGTTTACTTTGTGGCTGGCTCCAGACTCACCCTTTTCTGCAAGTGCTCATTTCCCACCATGAGGAAAGATGCTTGTCTTTGGTCTCTCCTTTCTCTGTTGTCCCTGAGGAGGGAACTGGCTCTCCTGCTGGGCAGAGGCCCTGCCAGCCTGGCACCTTTGCCATACTCCTGGCCTACAGGGCTCTCATACAGCCCACCCCTTCCCACTCCCAAAGGCCTAGGAGACAGTGCTCTGGGCTTGCCAAAGTTCTGCTAAGGCTGAGGGAGGCCTGTCAGAGCCTGTAGGAACTTAGGGCTAGTGGGGGGGACCCTGCCCGTAAGTATGAATTGTCTGGGTCTGCACATGTCACCACATCTTTGTGTATACATGGCTGAGTGTCTGCATACCTGAATGTGAGTGTGACTGTGTAACTATGTAAGAGGATATCAAAACAGCTTACGTTTATAAATCCCCTACTATGTGCTCTGGGCCTGTGCTAAGATTTTCTTTCTTTCTTTTTTTTTGACAGTTCTTTTATTTTTTTTTATTTTTTTATTTTTTGCAGTTTTTTTTTTTGGCCGGGGCTGGGTTTGAACCCGCCACCTCCAGCATATGGGGTCAGTGCCCTACTCCTTGAGCCACAGGAGCTGCCCTTTTTTTTTTTTTTTTTTTTGAGATGGAGCCTCAAGCTATCCCCCTGGGTAGAGTGCCATGGCATCACAGCTCACAGCAACCTCCAACTCCTGGGCTCAAGTGAGTCTCCTGCCTCTGCCTCCCAAGTAGCTGGGACCAC
>CAUYQV010194951.1:0-36470 GCA_963574575.1 Galagoides demidoff
CTGTGGTCCCAGCTACTTGGGAGGCTGAGGCAGGAGACTCACTTGAGCCCAGGAGTTGGAGGTTGCTATGAGCTGTGATGCCATGGCACTCTACCCAGGGGGATAGCTTGAGGCTCCGTCTCAAAAAAAAAAAAAAAAAAAGAGTATTATGGCTCGAACTCCCACAAATGGTACCTCAGTTCTGCTGGGAGGTTTTCCTCCTCTTTTTTAAAAATCAGATTTATTTAAAAACAGAGCTCTGTGCTTGTATATTGTGTAGAAGAATTAAAGAATTGGTTATAAGGCAGATAAATACAGTATTACGTACCGACCTCAATTTGATAATATTTTAAAATAGCTTTTCAACACGATTGCCATGATAACAAGTTGTTTTAAAATTCTTTGATTTCTTTGGAAGGGACTATTCAACCCATCTTATTTCTAAATAAAATCACAGCAATGTGGTTCCGTCTTGTAGACCTTAAACGGTATAGTTGTGTTTCCCCAACTTGCTGTGTGAATGTATTTGAGATGGTACTTTAAGATGTGGAATAAATGTCCATCATAGCAATATTATTTTTTAGATTTTTTTATGGACATAAAAAATGGTCATATTAAAGCAGGGGGGATGTTAGTTAAGGCACAGAATTTTTAGAAACAACTTACTTTTTTGGCCTTGAATTATAGAGTGTTCTGAAATGACTTTGAGGTCACGTAAGAATCTCTCCAACATTTTGTGACACCCCTGAACACTTTTATTGTTTCAAAATCCACTTGAAGGGCTGTGACACATCCATCATCATTTCTTCTTGCTTGTTCTGAAAGGAGTGCAGCTGATTGAAAATTCATAGAATCCAGCTAGTTTTATTCCTAATATTTGAGCTAAAATCATTGGTTAAAGCAAATTCTCGATTTTCCATAAGATTGCCATGAACTCTCCCAGTCTTAGCTATTGCTTTTTAAACCATTTCTTCCAGTGTAGAAATTCATTTAAAGTAACTCTAAAATTCCCTAAATTAAAATTTGCCTGATGTTTTATGTTTTTTTCTATTGACTTTCATCTATTAATGTTCTTGCTTTTTAAAGCAAACCCTTTGAGTTTGACTCTGAGCTATTGTTGTCAAAAGTAGGAAAAGAAAGTTTCTATGTGACTCACCAGAAAAGTCAAGATCAAATGAGAGCTTGAATTATCCAGAGATGAATTTAGGAAGGAATCAAGGGAGCTGGCAATCACCACATGCCTCCAGCTTGACATGTCACCTAGTTGGCAGTCTTGGAAGAGCTGCCCGACCCTCCAGAGTCGATCAGAATGGTACCGACCTGAGAATAGAGAGTGGCCTCTGGGTGGTTTTCAGTCCTTTCCCCACTGTCCCCAGGGTTCCTCCCCATGCACTGTGACCCTGTCTTCCTTGTGACCAGGGGGGCCTGCGGGATGATGGTGGCAAGAAATTAGAGGTGACCTCTAAACCATGTACCAGACAGAGCTGACTGGTTTCTTCAGGGATAGGACCTTTACAACCTCGGGATGAGGCTGTATCCAAATCACTAGTCAGCCCTGAAGGCTGCCACCATCCTCAAACTTTTTAAACAGGGGGCCAGCTCACTGTCCCTCAGACCGTTGGAGGGCCAGGTGGCGTGCCCCGGGATGAGTCAGCTGCTAAGCAGGACAGGCAGCAATGGCAAAAACACATGGCGGGCTGCATGTGACCCATGGGCCATAGTTTGAACTCTTCAGATGCCTGGTCTGGAGAGTTCAAACCCACAGGCTTCTCGTCCTTTCTTTGATGCTCTGGGCTGATTGTAGCTGAGCAGGCCGGGTTAGATCAGATTCTGGATTCCTGGTATAAGAAGTGGCCTGAGGTGGGTCAGACTGTAAATAACATGGTCTCATTTTTTGGGTACACGTGTCCGCAGGCCACTCAACGCTAATGTTTCTGTGTCACAAAGGTTTCTGTGACTGTGACATGAGAGGGGATGTTCGTGTCATGATCTTACATCCACATCATTGTTCTGGATCAGAATATTGCAAAATCTACTATGTTAGATTCCTTTTTGAGGCCAGAAATCATTGTAGCCAGGCTGAGGTCAGAGCGTCGTGTTTGCGGACCCACCTTTATTTTTGTGCAATCTGTAGGTCACTGTGTTTCCTCAGTGGCGTTTCGCTCCTCTTTGTAATTCAATGATAAACTCAGCCATGACTAAACAGTAACTTGTGAAGTGTGGAAAGATGTTCAGTGTGATGCCCTTTTCGGTGCCGTTATGATAATACAGCTGTCGGGGTTCAGTCTGTCTCCCTCCTGCCTGACTTTCCTGTTCTCCTCTGTGTCTTCACGCAGGTCCCAGCAGCTGACACGTGGAGAGATTTAGGATAGGACATACCCAGACCTACCTGCTGTTCTGAATGTGCATCTCCCCCCAAAGTCTGGACTCTCAGCTGGAACTGGGTGGACCAGCATTTCCCAACCCAGGGCTCTTTCCGAGGGTCCTCTCCTCCTCTCAGTTTACCACTGGTTTCCCCTTTCATGCTCTCCTGTCTCTCTCCAAACCCTTCTCGATTGTTTATCCTAAGGACAGACCTTAGCCAGATGGGCCAGGACTTAGGCCTTCCACATTGCATCCTGCAGTCCCAGGCCGGCGTCTGTTGCACCCCATCCTCAAGGCACCGTTCCCCAAACAGATGCTGGAAGGCATCAGCTTCTGAAAACCCATTTCTTTTTCTGCATGATTAACTTGTAAGAAGGAATCTATGGAGAGGATTTCCAAGAATTTTCCATTTTTTCAAAAAATGTATGTGACATATTTTGGGCTTTGAACTGAGAGCAAACTCCATGGTACCCAGCCCTGTTCCCATGCACACGTCTGGAATCTGCAGAAATCAATGCAACATTCCTTTCCCCGTCTAGGCTGTTTGTATAATTGTATATAAATGTAGCAATAAATACATTCTAACATCAATCTGAGCTTGACTTTCCACTCGATTTCTATGCCCTGGCGGTAGGCAGTGAATGCACATTCTCAAGGGATTGCCCTGCTGACCCGTGGGGCTCACTGGCCCATCTCAGGTTCTAATCTCTGATTTCACAAAGCTTTACTTTGGAGTTGGCCTATGTTTGGAGAAAGAGGGTTGAGGAGAGAACAGTGGCAGAGCTGGGGCGTGAAACAGCATTACTGATTCATGCGACGGTGCTAGTCCTGGCGTATGAAGTGGTTGGAATGTCCAAGGACTGAAGCTTCGAGGACTGGGCAAGTCTGTGACACGAGCCAGCATTCTGATGTCACTCCCATGCCCTTCAAGTATGTGCTGTGCTGAAATTAGGTGACAGGGGTTTGCTAGGCACAAAGGTGCCCCTTAAAGATTTTTAGAAAAACCACACGAAATATGCCAACATGACATAGTTTTCTGTCTGTCACTGGGGTTCTCCCAGGGTACCGAGTAAGTCTATTTGTTATACAGACAACCCCCTCCTACAGGGCACAGAAGCAAATAATCATTATTAAGCACATAGAACATTGTTTAATACCAACGAAGACTTATTCTCAAATGAGTCTTTTATAATTTGTGTGCGATCATTGATTATCAGGTATTGTTACAACTCAGAAGATAACTACGTCCTTTGTATTTCTTATCAAATTGCTATTTTTCAAGCCTCTCCCTGATTATAAGTGAAAATTGGTACAAAATCACTCACTCGGGAGACCTGGGAACGCAACAGAGCCCAAGGCTGGACTATCCCATGGTAGGTTTGCAGGGCTGGGAAGACTTTTGTTGTTGTTGTTTATTAAAAACAATGAAGACTGGGAGGGGCTTGGGGAAGTTGTCAAGCCGTTTGAACCACCGAGCTCTAGATGACTGAATGACTGAGCTGCATCTGTCTTAGTTTTGTCTTTTAATAGATCCATCAGAGGACACGGGGCTCCGGGTCAAAAGGTAAGGAGGGCGCAGCACTGCCTTCCGTCCACAGCAAAGTCCCATGTGAGGCCGCTGGGCAGCCCTTTCCTGCACACAGCTGTTTTGGCCGGGACTGGTGATATAAAAGGAAATTATTAGAAAAGATACTGGACACATTATCAGCTGTTCTGTTTATAGTGCCGTAAGAGATAATCCCAATTGGTGATAATGCTGAATAATCAAAAGGTCATTTTGGTGTATGGGTCTGCAGAGGACTGAGGATTTTCAGCGCTGGGCCTGGGCTCTCCTGCTCATCAGTGGACGGATCTTGGACAAACCACTCCAGCTCTCGGGGCCTCTGATTCCTCTGCTGTAAAGGACGTGTTGGGACTAGATGACCTCTGAGGTTCTTTCTCTTCTAGGAGTCTCTCCTGCTTTGGGAAAGGGAAGGGACTAGCGTGTTTTCAATACTAAAGACGAAAGTCAGGAGAGGCCAAAATGGGCAGTGGGGAGGCAGAGGAGAGTTACAGAGATGGCTCAGATCCAAACGCTAACAAATGCATTGTTACAGTGATGACAGGTTGGAGCGAGACCGAGTTAACCCCTTCTGAAGAAACAAAACAGCTCTCCCTTCTGACCTCCTGTTGGCTGATTGCTTCCGGGGCTGCCTCCTGCACGAGGTGGAAGGACTGCTTTGTACACTTGTCACTGGGACAGGCAGTGGGAAGTTGAGTCTCAGAACAAGAAGCCACTTCACCCACAAACTGTGCACACCCACCAGAGGGGCAGACTGGGCTCTGGGAACCGTGGGTGAGAACAAAGCTGATGGCGGTAGCAACCCAAAGGGGAGGAAAGCTGGTCAGGAATTATCCACATCCATACAGGGGACACATCAGTGGGAGCCTCCCCCACGGAGGGGCAAGTCCATCTAATTTGCGGTTCACTATCCTGGTGGAGGGAGGGTAAACGGTGGGACCTCACCTATCATGCATATTGCAAGGGTATGTGCCAAATCTATTAAGAGTAGAGTATAGATGTTTTAACACAATAATTAAATGAGGTGAAGGCTATGTTAACCAGTTTGATGTAAGTACTCCAAATTGTATATAAAATCAGCACATTGTACCCCATAAATGCATTAATGTACACAGTTATGATTTGACAAAAAAAATTAAATTAAAAAAAAAGGAAGCACAGTGGCCCTAGGCAGAAGCTCACCTCAATGATAAAGGTGGTCTGAGCCTCCCTGCTCATTCTTTTGCATTAGTGCAGAGGGTCTCATGTTGACATGCACCCGAATCGCCCAGGGGATATGTCAACACCTACACACAGGGCTCCACTCACTCCTGGAGGTTCTGATTCAGCAGATCAGGAGTGGAGTCCAAGACTTTGCATCTCCTTGAAGTTCTCAGGTGAGGCTGAGACTGCTGGGCTGGGAGCACACTCAGAGCTCAGGGGCACGGGGCTGGGGGAGGCATTCTGTTTACCTTCTCCGCAAACTCCAGAAGAACCAAATGTTCTCAAAGCTGTCTGAGTCAGCTGGGCTTTGTCTGCTAACCTGGAGCCGGCAAACATTCCCTGGTCAGCATGAGTAACTCTTACAAATCAATATCCTCTTCTAGCCCACAGCCTTGGGGAAAACAAATGGTTATGGATTATACTCATTTCAGTTCTGTGTGGAACGCAAGATGAGTCAGCACCAGCTGTACATCAGCACTGAAAGGGCGATTTTTAAAAACACAAGAGTCTGAGGCGTGTGCAGTTCTCCTCTGACAGAACCTTGTAGAGCTCTGTGCACAGTAAGCAGGTAACTGGCGCTTAGTAGATTTCCATAACTCTTCATTGAAATATGAAGCACAAACTTTTGCAGGATAGGGAACAGCCTGATGAGTCTTCACAAACCCAATGCACCAGAGGAGTTGGTGGGAGACCAGAATGTTCATCCCTGCTGGCCCTTGGTGCCTTCGTAAGGCTCTGGGTCCATCCTCACCACTGTCCTGAATTCTAATGGGACAGGTATGTTTTACCTGGTTTAAATTTCATGTAAATGAATTGTTCAGCATGTACTCTTTTTATTTATTTTCTTTGAGACACCCTCACTCTGTCACTCTGGATAGAGTACTGTGGCATCATCATAGCTCACAGCAACCTCAATGCCCTGGGCTCAAGTGATCCTCCTGCCTCAGCCTCCCAAGAAACTGGGACTACAGGTGCCTGCCGCAACACCCAACAAAGTTTTGTACTTTTAGTAGAGAAGGGTCTCCCTCTTGCTCAGCCTCCCCGAGTGCTGGGATTACAGGCGTGAGCCGCGGTGCCCGGCTCCTCACATATTCAGCGTCTGGTTTCATTTACTCAACAGGCTTATGCATTTCCCAGAATGACGTTCATCCAATCTGCCTCATTGCCAACCACATCGTACTTCCTCTGGCCTCTGTTACCGGCTGCCTGCTGCCACCCACATCTTCCAACTTCCCCCACAGGGTGGCGGTTCCAGCTGATCATTCCCCTCAGGAAGTGTCAGCAGCTGCCCTCCCACCCTACCCACTCCCCTCTGCCAATTTCCATTAGAACAGGCAGAGGCTCCCCACCTGCCAGGCCCATACCTCCAAGCCCCATTCCTTGTTTTGTGTGCATCTGGGGGCACTTTGCTCCTTGCAGTTCCTCGGGGACCTAGATTTCCCTGCATCATAAGGAACTCATGGCCTCTCAGGCACCACAGCAGGGAGGAGACAGGCTTGAGCACCTCATGGGGTTTCTCCCGGCCTAGGTGCAGGAGGGACACTCATCTCTTCTGCTCATGTTTCATGGTTAGAACTAGTCACAGGAGCCCTCTTGGCTACAAGGGGGCTGGGAGAGGTGGGGGAGCACAGGAGGGATTACTGAGAGACTGTGATGCCCATGGCATTCAGACCAGCCTCCTTCCCCTCTGGGGTAAGCCCTCTTGTTCCCTCTTCCCCCTTATCTGACACTATCTGCACCGCGCCCCACAGCGGTCTCCATGCATGTGTCTGGAGACACTTCTGATCCCCTGTATTGAGGTACAGGCGGCAGTGGCATGTAGTCAGGAGAGGTGGAGGGTGCTAGTGAACATCCTACAACCCATACAACTGTCCTCCCACCATGAAAGATGAGCTGGCCAAAAGCAGTGGGCCACGTGTGAATGCCACGGTGCACCACGCTGCTTCACCTGGGCCTGGGTGAGCGTCACTCCCGCTAAGCTCCAACTCAGGGAGAACAGTCCTGGTGGACAAAGACCAGGCTGGACGATGGGCTATGGCTTGCTTCCCATAGGAAGGCTCAATGGCTCCAGAAGAAATGATGTGCAGAAGTGACCAGGGTACGAAGCTGAGGCAGAGAAAGGAGTGATATTCACCTGAGTGATAGTCACAACAGCTTCCCCTGCAGGCTAGCGGAGCTCCACTGGTGTGTGTGTGGGGGGTGCCGCCCAGGTAGACAGCAGGCTAGCGGAGCTCCACTGGTGTGTGTGTGGGGGTGCTGCCCAGGTAGACAGCAGGCTAGCGGAGCTCCACTGGTGTGTGTGTGGGGGGTGCCACCCAGGTAGACAGCAGGCTAGCGGAGCTCCACTGGTGGGGGGTGCCCCAGGTAGACAGCAGGCTAGCAGAGCTCCACTGGGGGTGGGGGTGCTGCCCAGGTAGACAGCAGGCTAGCGGAGCTCCACCGGGGGCAGGGGTGCCCTAGTAAGGAGCTGGCAGCCCCACGTGAATGTGATCTGACCTCCTGCACCCCACACCTTCCTTTGTTTTCTGGTTGGTTCTTGAACCAAGGTGAAGGGAACCCAAATTAAGAAGCCTGAGTTAACATTGTTAACTCAAGTTAACCCATGTTAACCCGATTTAACAAGCCTGAGTTAACATTGTTAACCCGAGTTAACAAGCCTGAGCCAGTGCCCTTCACTGTCCTCACAGCGGCCCAGCTGCTGCGCTGTGCTGGACCCACCATCCACCTGAAATGGGATGCTAGGGCCGCCTCTGCCATCCTCCTGCTGTGTGACTTGGGCAAGTCATCTACTCTTTCTATAATTTAACCCTGCACCTGAGAAAGAATGACTGGAGCTCTGTAACTTGTGTTCATTACTTTCCCCTCCCCTGTAGGTGCCCAGAACCCACCTGTAGTTCCTTCTGGTAGACTTTAATGCTGCTGTGCTGTCAGCCTGCTCCGTCCTCTGAGGGGCAGTTGTCAGAAGGTGCCCTAAGGGCAGAAAAGAAGAGACTTGGTCAAGTTTAGGGAAATGTTTGCCCAACATTTCTCCTATTCCTCTGTCTGACAACTCCAAGGAGTGCAGGCTCTGAGGATGCAGGTGAGTGGTGGGCAGGGCCCTCCTGGGGCCTTGCCTCCTCTGTGCCTCCCACTGACCCAGCACAGGCAAGAATGACTTGGTGCTGGGTCATCCTGACTTCTGATAATTCAAGGGTTGAACTGGAAGTTGCAATGTTTTCTTCCCCGAAAGCTGTAAAGCAGCGGGCCTAACTGCTAGTCTCTCTCCTGTCCCCTTCTCTTGTCCAGGAGTGCAGGGGCCTGGGAGAAGGTGGCTGAGGGAGGGCGTGGGGGGGTGTAGGGCAAGAGGGTGGCCAGGCAGGAAACACGTGCGCCCAATTCACCAGGAGTTGACTTCTGGGTGTGCCTGGGCCTGGGTCTGAACTGGCTAACTATGTTGCCAGATGAAAGCTGCCATATTTCCAGGCTCCAGGGGAGATGATTTAAAATGACTCCGCCCTAGTACATCTCACCTGGGATGTGTAGTGATTGGCTTTAGACACCGCTCTCTCCTTGCTCCATTGGGAGTTGGTGGCTCTGCCCTGGACTGTAGAGCCTGGGTCTTGACTTTGTCTATTGCCATCTCTGGGAAGATCCTTCAACCCACATGCCACACAGCTAAGACATAGGAGCCCTGCCCCACTCCGAGCCAAGCCATGAGTCCCCCTGAAGGGTAGATCTGCTTGGGAGGGGAGCAGGGGCCCACAGCAGGAGGTGCTGCCTCGCAGCAGCTTTGCCAGGTGAAGCCAGAGAGGAATGAGAGAGCCCAGCCCCCCGCTGGAGCTAGTAAGGACCACTCTGTCTCTGTCGGGGGATTAAGATAGGGGCCATGGGGCTGGCACACGGCATGATGAGAACTGAGGGACCAGCCCAATCCTCACGTTCGGCCTCCAGTTTTGTAACTTTGATAGATTCCTGAAAGTTTGGAGTCCAGGGAGGTGCAGGGAGGCCCGGGGTGAAGGGTCCCACAGCTGCACTTATGGGAGGGACTGACCTCGCTTATACCTTTAAGCAAATATTCTGTGTCCTCGGTGGAAAGTGAAAGAAGATGAGGCCTTAATGCCTATAGCAGTGTTTCTCAACTTTTTTTTTTTAATCTCATGGCACACTGGAACCTATAAGTAAGTTACTGCAGCACACTTAAATTATGTTGATCAAAAAAAAAAAAAAAAGAAGAGAGAGAGAGAGAGAGAGAGAGAGAGAGATCCAGAGCCTGTAATCCCAGCACACTGGGAGGCTGAGGCAGGTGGATTGCCTGAGCTCAGGAGTGGGCCAGAGGGAGACCTCATCTCTAAAAAAAAGAAGAAGGCTTGGCACCTGTAGCACAGTGGTTACGACACCAGCCACATGCACCAAGGCTGGAGAGTTCGAATCTGGCCCAGGCCAGTTAAAACAACTGTGACAACTGCAACAAAAAATAGGCAGGCATTGTGGTGGGCAGGTACTCAGGAGGCTGAGGCAAGAGAATCGCCTAAGCCCAAGAGTTGGAGGTTGCTGTGAGCTGTTATGCCACAGCACTCTAGCAAGTATGACGTAGTGAGACTCTGTCTCAAGAAAAAAAAAAAGCAAAAACAAAGGAAAAAATAGTAAAAAGAATATACTTACTGTATTTTGAACTTCTTTCAACAATAATTAAATTAATTCTCTTTAAACATCTTCACGGCACACCTCAGTTCCTCTCTGCCGAGGCACACTGTTGACCATTACTGTCCCACAGGTCTGAGAAGCCACATTCGGGGAGCAGTGGCCTGGGCCAGTGTCACACTTCCCATCGTGGTGTTACTTGCTGCTCTTTGCCCCTGGAACTTAGGCCTGGGAGTCTTTATGTGATAGACGGCTGTGGGGTCAAACCAGTGTCCAGCATCTCTCAGCTAAAGGCCGGGTTTGATTCTGTTCCACACATGCCGCTGACACCAGGTGGGCACCTTCTCGCCCCCTGAGCTGTCTTGCTTACTTCCCTGGCCCAGCTCCATCTTCCTCCCCAGCCGGTGCTCCCCTCTTTAGTGCTTGTGTAGAAATCACATCGCCTGTTCACAGGGACCCTAACTCAATGTCTTCATGAGCCCGTTGGAACAGAATCGGTGGGGCCCTCCAGCCTGGCCTCAGCACATCTCCCGTTCCCCTCTGCATATGGAGAGGAGCCATCCGGTCCCTCTGCACCTCTCTGTCCTGGCAGCTGCTCTGCTGCACCCCGTGGCTTCTGGACCTCTTTTCTTCTGATTTTGGGACGTCCAAAGTCCACTTCTCTGTGAAACTCTCCTGCCTGCCCATAGCACTATCACTGGTGGCGAACACCCTGGTCCAACCTCTCAAGGGCAGAAGTCAAGTGATGGACCAGCCAAAGCACAGTCTCGAACGTGATGTAAGCAGTGGTGACCCCCGTGTTCTCTCCTCTATGCTCTTCATCAGCACCTAACTTAGCAGAGGCTAACTTAGCAATTGCTGAATGAATGCATCGATCATTAGACGGAATGGAGCCGCCGCGGCCACTGCCCTGCTCTTGCGGCCCTCCTGATTTAGGCAGAGGCAGAAGGACAGTGGATACGCTTGACAAGCACCCGGCCCGCTCTCATCTTCAGGACCCCTCTGAGTTCTGCTAGAATGGGGCCATGCTTCTGTAAGGAGGCTGGAGAGAGCTGCAGGAGGAGGGTGACATTTATGAGGCGCTAAGGATTGTGTCTTTGCTGGGAAGCAGAGCTGGAGGTCCTCCCAGGCAGAGGGGCCTGGAGGAATGAGGGCACTTGTGCTTGCCAGGCAGACCTCAGGTAGGCAGTGGTGGGGTCTGAGTCTAGGGTGGATGTGGAGGGTAGATGGCCCACTTGGCATGTCATGGTGATGGGGAAGCTTTGGACACCATAGTCATTCTGGCCTGATCGTAGAGGTGGGGGAGGCAGGGTCAAAGCCTCCTAAGAAAAGCATCATAAGGAGGTTAACCCTAGTCTAGCTACAGGGTGGAAGGGCTTGAGGAAGGGAGACACAGTGAGACCGGTAGGAAGCCGTTGCCGTGAGGCCCCGCCACAGCAGTGAGGAGGAACAGAGGGTGACAGGTGGGAAT
Organism: Galagoides demidoff; assembly: GCA_963574575.1. Taxonomy (NCBI): domain Eukaryota; kingdom Metazoa; phylum Chordata; class Mammalia; order Primates; family Galagidae; genus Galagoides; species Galagoides demidoff. The sequence goes on from CAUYQV010194951.1 coordinate 11,199, forward strand.
CTGTCAAGCTTGAATGCAGAGCTGGGGGGTGGCGGTGTGCACCCTCAAGGGAGAGGGAAGAGTTGGCACTGGGGTGGGGGGTGGGGGGAACTTCCCGCTGTTTGGAGCCCAATATGCCCCAGGTTCTGGTGTTGGGCACACTCTACCAGCTTTCACAATAAAAGAAAGTAGCTGAGCTTTAAGATTTAAGGATCTGTTCAAAGTTGGGCGGTTGGCAGTGGGGGCACCTGCCTGGCAACCAGGTCTGCTGCTGCCGAGTTCACCTGCTTCCCCTTCCACCCCTCAACCACGCCTCCTCCCCGCAGCTGTGTCTACGGAGCCTCTCTCCTTGCCATTGGCTTTTTGTACTTTGCTGCCTTACAGCTTAAAGAGCCAATGTCTTTGGAAATTCTTTTCTTTGGAGGATACACTTGGCCTCAGAAACTCTGAGTATCTCAGAGGGTGTTTTGGGCAAAGCTTCCTGCCTAGTTGAAGATGAGGTGGTGTGTTCCGACCCCGGGCGGGGAGTGTCCAGCAGTGGGGAGGTTGTGCCCATTCCTTCAGAGCAAAGAGGACAGAGAAAGACAGTCTGGTGACACCGCTCCCTGGTCAGATGAAGGGACTGACCAGCAGGCAGGCCGAGTTAAGAAATGTGCCAGGGAGCCTGAGGCTGAGCTGTGGCCCGACCTCCTGACTTCCTGCTCTGGCCTCTAGAACCTGGTGTTGCTCAATCCTTGTACTTTGTTTTTCAATAACATAACTGGAGCTGGGGCCAGACTACTGTATTTTCTGTGCCACCCCGTCACCACTTGGCACTTCCTGCTACCAATCTGGAAAGTGGCATCACAAGTCTGTATATTAAGCTCTTGTTAGAGAGATGGAGGGGATCCTTCAGAGTCCGCCGCTGTCGTATCCCTCTCTTCCCATCTGCCTACCGTCACTGCCAGCAGGGTGATATCAACGTCCCCAGGCGACCTCTGGCTGGGAGAGGCGGAGGCAGAATTGAGAATGCTAACTTTCTGGATGACTCAGAGCGGGATGAGAATAATGGTGCTGGGAAGGCAGGGCTGGGAGGGCTCCTGCCCAGGTGCCCTGGGGTTTGTAGGAGCCTGGCCCTGGCGCAGCCTCACCAGCACCCTGGTTGGCCAGGGGCCCACTCCGGCCTGTCCCACCACTCTCTCCCCCTTAGCTCCCCACGGGCAGTGCAGTTGAGCTTGGACTAGGGCATGCACCTTGCTCAGCCCCTCTGCAGTAACATGTGCTGCATTCGCTAGGGCACAATGCGCTTTGTCCTTGCCTTGTTAATTTGGCAACATCCATAGCAAACCCATAAATCTCCTCTGGAGTTTACTGAATAGCTTTTCATGTAGTCACCAAATTGTATTTGCCATCTCCCTTAATCTTTTCACATGCATATTTGAAACAATTATTCAAATGAATGATAATTACGTCCTTGAAAAGTGGAGAGGGAGAGAGAAAAGCTTTGAAAGCTGAGCCTGAAAACCTTGTCCCTAGCAGCCCTCCCACAAGCGGCTGCAGGGGGACCCTTTGTGCCCCGGACCCACCGCCCAGGTCTCTGGACAGGAGGGAGAGTGCTGGGAGACACGTTATTTTCTGTTCTTCCAGGATTCTGCTCCTCTCTAAGTTCTCCTGGGGAAATGGGAACTGTCTGGTCACTGAATTAAATTTTCCTATTTCTAATCTCATGCTGAATCTGTGTGGGAGATTCCACATCGTAAGGATTGTGTAGATGATTCTACATCATGAGGAGATGTAGATGGCCGCCACTTCAACATCAAAGAGTTGTGTTTGCTGTGGGTATTGTCAGGAGTCTGAAAGCTAAAGGAGCCTTCTCCAAAGACAACTGGGAAGGGTCTGCGTGTGATTGGAAACATTAGCGATAGATGTCCTGCCTTTTAAACTCTCAAGACTAAGGACAATGCTCAGGAGAGGAGCCCAGACTATAAATAACCTTCAGACACAGAACTAACCAGCCTTGAGCCCTGGTCAGCTGGCCTGAGTTCTGGGCCGGGGCCATCCTCACAATCCGTAGGACAGGCAGGTCTCTGGGAAACCTTTACCTCTGATCTAAGTGACATCTTTTTTTTTTCTTTTGAGACAGAGCCTCAAGCTGTCACCCTGGGCAGAGTGCCGTGGCATCACAGCTCACAGCAACCTCCAACTCCTGGGCTCAAGCGAGTCTCCTGCCTCCGCCTCCCAAGTAGCTGGGACCACAGGTGCCCGCCACAATGCCCGGCTATTTTTTTTTGTTTTGGTTGCAGCCATCATTGTTGTTTGGCGGGCCGGGCTGGACTCGAACCTGCCACCTCAGGTGTATGTGGCTGGTGCCTTAGCCACTTGAGCCATAGGCGCCTAGCCGTGACATCTTTTTCTTAACTCTTTGTATGTGAAAGCAGGGTCATAGAGGTGGGTGGGTCTGCAGCCAACAAGCTCCACTTCAGATTGTGCCTAAGTGGTCACAGCATGTTTAAATCTGCACAGCACAACGCGCCTCCATTCCTCAGGACTAAACCTCTGTAGAATAACTCACGTCAAGGACACTCAGGGGCCCACTCCAAGTACTGCCTTGCAGCATGGGAAAGTAGGAGAGGGCTTTGGAGGCAGGTAGAGAGGGGTTCAAACCACGGGGCTGCCATTGAGCAAGTGCTTTAACCTGAATCTTAGTTACCACATTTCTAAACAAGGATAATGCTTGCTTCACAGGGTCGGACCCTCAAATGTGAGGGGTCTCCTGCTTTAAGAGCAGCAGTTAGAAACCGGGAGGAGATGCTCAAGGAGAAAAGCCACTACCTGACACCTCCCCAGAAATAAGCACATCCACCGAGGCACAGAGGGTCCCCTGTTCTGTGGGGACAGGCATCCTCTCTCAGGGTGGGAGAGAAAACATGCAGACAGGTGTGCTACGTGTTACCTTCAGGACTAAAGTGGAGCTCAGAGATGTTAACAGTGCAGTCCAGAAACTACTTAACTATCAGATTCTGCAATTTGTCATCATTGTTTGTTATTTTACTTATTTCCCTATTATGATACATAGAACCCCCTCCCCCCAAAACCACAAAGAGTGAGTGACGGAGTTATCAAGGAAATGGGTTCCAAGGACTCCTTGAGGGTTAATGTCACTCCTGAAACAGCCCTCACTATAGAATATATCAAATTACATCAAATTGTTAGAATTCAAACTCTTCCACAGTTTAACTAACTAGATAGGGAAGGCGCTAATGAGAACATCTGAAAATCATTATGCATTTAAATACCCCCAGTTATTTACACAACAATGGCTGTCACTCCTTGAACACACGCTATGGATTTGCATGTTCAAAGGTTTTCACGTGTTTCAACTCAGTCTTAACCACCCCAGGGGATGGGGCAATTATTACTGGTTTAGACATTTACAACTCTGATGCGTCTAGATGTGTGGGGCGGGGACTCTGCACCTGCAGAGAAGTCCGTTTTTTAAAAGTACTTTAAAAATAACATTTTTCATAACATTTTTAATAGCATTTTAAAAAAAGTTTATTTAAAAAATCTCAAAAAAGGAAATGTTAAAAATAATTTTTAAATCCGTTTAAACCTTTAAAAACAAAGGTGAAAACTGAGGCTGAAGCAGGTGGATTGCTTGAACTCAAGAGTTTGAGACCAGCCTGAGCAAGAGCGAGACCCCCATGTCTACTAAAAACAGAAAAACTAGCCAGGTGTCGGGGGGCGGGTGTAGTCCCAGCTACTCGGGAGGCTGAGGCAAGAGGATCACCTGTGCCCAAGAGTTTGAGGTTGCTGTGAGCTGTGACACCACAGCACTCTACCTAGAGTGGCAAAGTGACTGTCTTCAAAAATAAATAAATAAATAAAATGAAAATCATTAACTCTCAAATGGCAGCAGAGGCTGATGTACAAACAAGCGCATGGATTTAATGAAGGAGATGCCCAATTCCAGGTTGCTTTTTACAACTCTACCCTCCCCAAACACTGCTTGCTTTATCATTAGTGGCATTAGGTGCAGCCTAACCCGTGCTCTTCCCGACTCTGCTCTGCCCACAGGAAGTACCTGAGCAGCCCCTCTCCCCGTGCTGATCGTGGACCTGCTGAGTCTCTGCCAATAACTCAGTATCAATAATCCAATGTGCTGACAGAGAATAAAACGGCCTCCAGCCCAGTTAAACAGCTGAGGATAATGGAGTGAGAACACAGAATACCTGAAATAGCAAATAGCAATTTTAGGGGAAAATAACAAGAAAAGCAAAGGTCTAAAAAGTAATAAAGGATGAAAAATCTGCTCTCTGAAGTAGTGGTTTCACACTGACCCAGAACATGAGGGCACTAAATCACCCAGATCATGAGAACATGTCAATCCTGTGACCACAGCGGAAATGGAGGATTTCTGCCGACAGAAAATGATTACCGCAACTGTGTCAGGATGGAAGGAATAATGCAAGGATTCCTGTTTTACTTCAGCAGGAATGCGGTGTATGCAGGGCTGGATCTATCTGCATCTGACCTTGAATCATCCACAAGTCCCGCCATCACTGCTGCTGTCACATTGGTGACAATAAGCCTGTTCACTCCATTTCACACCTGCGTTTGAAAAGGACTCTGAATGGTTTGTCCACATTCTACACATCGTGTCCTATCTGTCTGTGTACAGTCACCTTAGTGACACCAGCAGCACACTCTGAACAGTTTGCCCAGATTCTACAGTGTCCTATCTGCCTATGTATAGTCAGCTTAGTGACACCTGCAGCCCACTCTGAACGGTTTGCCCAGAGTCCACACATCGTGTCCTATCTGCCTGTGTACAGTCACCTTAGTGACACCTGCAGCACTGACTCACCCCTTGAGCACCTGGCAGAGGTCTGAGATCTCCTCCTGTCCATGTGGGTATTTCTCAGAAGCTGAACATTTCCCCATAGTGATCCACATTTTTAGCCTCAGCTGTCAAAGGAATTTTTGTTTATTATGATCTGTTCAATCTATTTTTTTTAAATCCTTATTCCTATTGACTATGTTGCCCTGTAGACCCCAGCCTGGTGGAAACAGGTGAAGTCCCTGAAGGCGGAGGCCACCTCAGCCCTGCGGGGGCACCAGCCAGTTCCGTGTCGGTCAGTGCACATCCTTGCACACACCGTCCCAAGGTATGTGGGCTCGGCAACACTTTGAAATCACATGACAGCCTCATAAGCAAGAAAGAGGATGTCTGTGCCGGCTAACATAAACTCCCAGGACCAGGTCCCTATCAACAATCTCTGTGCCTTAGCCAGACACCTGATGATAACTCAAAACTGCCAGAAACAAACACTTTAATGACAGATTAGGTAAACAAAACACAACAAGAAAACCCCAGTCTCATCATGTGTTATGTTTAGTTGTCTTTGACATTTAATTCAATTTTTGTAGGAATAAATTTCAGCTCAGCTCACAGGGCTGCTTATCCTACAGATGCTCACGATGGGATTAACCCCTGAACGCAGGCAAGTGGAGAAGGGTCGTGGGTTTGTTTGTTTAGCATCTGTGTTGCCATAGGGGGTCAATTTCTTCATGAAACAAAAAACAAAACATCATAAGAAAAGTGAATTTTTAAATTTTTTCCCTCAGTGTCAGAATCACACAGCTGTTTTGATATGGATTTCCAGTAGGTCTACAGTACTGCTTATGGAATTAAAAAAATCCATTGCAGAAGTACAGAAGAGACAGAGGGTAAAGAGGATCACATCCGATGGCTGGTCTAAAAGGGTTCTTTGCCTTACTTTTCCTATGAGAAAAGTTTGCGGGATCGAATGAGAAATTCTAGTATCAGCGTACAGTGGTGGTTTGGAAGGAAAAACCTAAAAGAGAAAAATAAAACCAGTCATCTGTACACTAGCAGTGAAGTGCTAGGCCTCTGTAGAACTTTGCATGGTTGTGGATACTTCCTATTAGACAGAAAATTTACAGTTTTAAAGAATGGAAGGAGACCTACAACACACTCTTTATAAAAACAAACCATTGCTCTTTAATATCTTTTTTCCTTGGGACACAAGGTGCTGGAAGAAAGGTGGCAAAAGCTTTAAGGGGTAACATTTTGTTATTCATCTGAAATACTTGGACAGAAACTTGGTACATGTTGGAAGGAGTGAAACTTTACAGATTTTGCAAAACCAGATGAAACGTGCACAAGTATTTTCTACTGCCAAATGGTCAAAACCTTAAATTGTCTCCAAATCTGAAAGACTAAGGATTTTTAGGGAAAAAGTCAGTTCTAATACTTAGCAGTGTTACTGTAACAGGAGTAATAAGCAACTCAACAGAAGGCATTAAAGAAAAAAAATTAAGTAAACATTTAAAACAATAAACACGGTTAGAAACCAAAATTGTATTCTAATTTTAAAAAAAGTATAGTACTTAAGTAGAAGATGAGGCTCACAACTATTTAATGTTCTTATAAGAGTGATATTATTGATGTAACACCACGTATAAACCACCACGAATGAACATGCAGTGTGTTCTTCCATGAATTCAAAATTACACATGATCATAGTAAGATTATCATTCACCATGGACAGTTCCAAGGCATCTAACAAAATCTATGCTAAAGATTTGGACAGAAAAAGCAGGGATACACTTTGTTTCTCACAAAGGTTCACAATGTAACAAATATACAAACATTATAGTACAATTACACTAGTCACAATTTTTAATCTTATAGAATAAATCAGTCCGTGAATTTACAATATATTTATCTTCTTTAAAACCATTTTTTAAAAGGGCTGATCTGTCACTTATTAGAAGCTAAAACCAACAGACAAATGTAACTGATAAATTCAGTCTTTAAAATATTTGTGATTAATTGCATGCCAACTGTCAACATACAACAGATTTTTTTTTTTGGTTCATGAGGTCATGAAAAAGCAAAAGGCAGGTAAGGGGATTCCCGTTTGTCAATAGAAATGAAAAGTTCAGGAAAAATATCATATTTACTCACATATCTTTTTACAGAATTGTTTTTGTAACACAAGAAATACCTCTAAAAAATAATGAATGTGACCAGGTGAAAAACATGAATGAATTAAGATGCTTTATCATCTCATAATCCTCTTTTGAAGGACATCAATCACTATCAGATTTTTTAAAAATGTCAACTGAAATTCAATTATTATTTCTCCTATTAACATATTAGCAAGATTTACTACAACTTAGTATCCCCATTTTTCTCCCTCTAGGGCAGGGATCGGCAAACTGGCCCACAGGCAAAATCTGGCCTGTTACCTGTTTCTGTGAATAAAGTTTTATTGGAATACTGGTTCATTTACATATTACCTGTGGCTGCTTGTATGCTACAGAGACAGAGGTAAGTGGTTTCTAAGAGCATATGATTATCACAGCCTGACTTATTTTATAGGTAATCCTTTACAGAAAATGTCAACCCCTACCCTAGAGGATGGTCCTAAACTGATCTAAAATAATGCCTTGTTTCTTCTCTTTTATTAACACTTTCCTTTCTCTATTATGCATGTGTGAAATCCAAGTTTTTATGCTTTTTTTTAATTTGTGTACACCCTGGAGCTTAACATCTGGGCTAAGTCTTTATCTTTGTGTATTTGGAACCTAAGTGCTGTCTCTATCCATAACCTGTCTCATTGGGGACCCTCGGGCCTTCTCCAGGAGTTAGATGATAATAAAGTGGGTTAGCCACACACTGAAAGAATAGCCAGAAAATTGTTCATCTTTTTCTGTCTTGAATAAGAGAGTTGGACAGAAAAAAAGAGTAACAAAAACCAAATATACTTTAAATATCATTAAATCAGAGGGAAACAGCTTGAGAGTTTTCAGAACACAATTGCACACACACGCACACTCGCACGCACACACGCACACCCTCCCACCTGTCATGAACTAACAGCTACAAAACAAAGTATATTTGTTTTATAAATATATTACTGTCTATATACATATAGATACATCCATAAAAGACATGTTAAATAATTATTTGTATAATTAATACTACTTTAAGTTTTTTGTGTATTTTAAAATTACACATTCTATTAAAATTATCAAAATAATTTTTTAAAAATACCCAGAATAAAACCAGTGAAGAATTGCTTTCCATTCAAGTAGTTCTAAATATTGGCCATCCAGACCCCGGACTTGGTCATCTACAACTCAAAAAAAAACATAGTTCAATCAGGGAAAAGTTAGCCATCAATAGCACCCCCCCCCCATTTTTCGTACCTCGTAACAAACATGTATGTGTGTATGTGTGTGTATATAATATAAAATATTCTTTTTAGTTATATTACACATTCTTATAAATGAATTTTCATAAAAACACAAAATTCAAGTTTCCACCAGTAGCAAATATTTCATACTGGTGTGCTTTCTTTCAAATGTTTTCATAGGTCAATGACAAACTCTGTCAGCATAAAGAGATCACAAAAATGAGACTGAAAACATTTGTGTCACATGCAATGAAGGAAGAAATACCAAGGGCCAGGACTTGGCTGGTTGGGTACTACTCCCTCTGGACACAGGGAGGACAGACTGGCTAAGTACTGTGTAAAGTACAGTCAACTGACCGTCATTCGGGGGCAAAATATTGCAGTCTGAATCCTTTCTCATCTATCAGTTGACCACATGTGGCAATGTCACTCATTAACACACCTCTTTCTAGCTACTTATTAGCAAGTCTGGTAAAATATTTGAGTAGGAAGGAATTTTTGGCTAACATGAAGATTTGCGTCAGCTGTGAATATAATTTAACGATGGCATCTTCTTACTTATTGCTTTAGGTAGATAAGAATTTGCTGTCTATAAAGTCTGCCAATTATCTCACTCTTACATTCTGGAAGCAATGTTTGTGCTTCAAAACAAAGGGGACAAACTGTCCTCTTGACATAAGAAAACTGCTACTTAAAACAAACAAACAAAAAAAAAATGTCTGTCATTAGTCACACGCGTCCTGGAGGATTTCAGCGTGGGTCGTTCAGAGCTACTCACTTCAGGACAGGTGGCAGCTGGGCTGCGCTATTTTTCCATAGTTTAAAATCCATGAAGCAGTGACAAACAGCTGGAAACACCAGAAGATCAAATTAAAAGTGCTGTGTATGTGTCACCTAAGGCTTCACTGAAATAAGTTTAGCAAAGTTGGGCAGATCTTTGAATCATTAAAATGCTGAAATTGGAAGTGAAGAAATGGGAGTGCAACCTCCATCGATTTACAGGGGACTTCATACTACGACAGCCTGGGGACGTGACTAACGGAAGAGGTATCACACGTCTGCAGCCTTACTTTTGGCACTGGGCTAGCCTCTACATTTAAACTTGTTCTATAAATAGTGACCGACAAAATCAAGGAGAACAGTTTCACACGGGAGTAGGACTGCGCTCAGGCAGACGCCACTCAGAACGGTTTGGGTCACATCATCCGTACCATTTCTGGGGACAGATGAGCACCACGCTCATTTCAAACACAACAGCGATAACTGTGTAGAACACCACTCTCCTGAATTAGGTTTGCTGAACACGGTTCAGAATATTGGATTTGTCAGTATGCACAATGCCTTTTAGAAGCATTTACTATATACCCAAATCCTACTTCGTGCGACACACGGTGTCACACAAGTAGTGGAAATGTTATCCTAGTCAAAGGTGCTTGGACATTATTTTCAGGCAGCATTTTACCTTTATTTTAAGTTAAGTTCACACTAGATAAGTTTTAGGAGAAAGAAAATGCCAATAAACTTATTTAATATGCTTTAATATATAAAACTAAGACAAGACACTTTTATTTACCTAAGTGGTTACTTTTATTTCCTAACCTATTCTAGACCTCAATTTTACTTTAAAATCTGTGTTTAAATAAGGGGTAAAATGTTGCCCAAAAGTCTAATCATAGTTACACACTGGTGTTTTAACTAGATCTACAAATCAAAATAGTTCTTATAGTTAAAAAGATACAATTTGTATCAACAGTAAAAGGTACTTTCTGGTTTTTCAGGGCTTTACTTTCATTATTCACGGAGAATAATCAGAATGACCAGGGCATCTAGGCAGACTAGAGGAACGGCTCTGAATGCGTGTGTTGCACTGAGTCAAATCGCAATCTGGAGTCACGTTCTGCCAATCACGCAACTGTCTGCCGCTCACTATGGAATCTGTCTTTTAACCCACACAGAAATGAATCTGCAGCTAGCAAAACCCATAACTTTGAAACCAGAAATATCCCTTACTAATACTAGAACAGACTTTAGTCTGTATCTAAAACTACACTATTTGTGGCAAGAATCTGGCCTTAATAATATAACAGGCCCCCTCCCCCCCCAAAAAAAACTACCATCAGGAAAATGGAAAATATACAATATCTTACAAAAATTTTAAGTTACCATTCCCAACTCCTCCGTCACCATTTCTATAGTGCAGTATCAATAGGCGCTGCATATGCTCAGCACATAAGCCACCCCAGGCCAGCCTTGATAAACAGCAGGGAAGCTAAAGAGTCTATTAAATATAAAAGTTGCATTGAGAATAATTAGATTCATTAAAAACAGGCAAGTACTGTGAAAGTGTTATTTTATCCAGTATTGTTGTGCCCTCAAACAAAAACACAGATATATTAAAAATACAGGTTAATGGAAATCTAGGAATTCAATTCCATTTCTGCTCAGAAGCACATCAGAGCTGGATAACAGAACTCTAACCTGTAATAGTTACGGCTTTTGCCTTATATATTAAAAATAATATGGAAACAATTTTTCCATTGATTGCATCTGCTTTCTTTTAAATCGACCATATTAAATTAACTAATTTCTTAACAGAAAAAAATCCAAACAAAAATAACACAATGAAAAGTGCCATAATGTAAATCATTCTAATATATACTGTTACCTATTTCAACATAAACTGGTAACTTACATTTTGTTTAAAGTATAAAGTCAGTGTTATAGTATATCTTTGTTTCTATAAATAATGATTATAGCACAAAGAAGCCCCCTTTCCCCAAATAAAAATAACTTAAAAAGCTGTAAAAGAGTCTAATTAAGCTTGGCTTGAAAAAATAGTTTGCTAGGTCTAGTCAAATGCTCCACATTCTGAAGGTTCTGTTAATTGCTTGCAATTGATAGACAAACACCAAGTTAATAAAACAAGAAACAAGGATAAAAAGTGCTGCATATAAACCCCTGATGCACCAGATTATTATCAAAGATCACAGATATATCTATTAAATCAAACTGGAAAAATTTCCAGCCAAGGATATAGCTTTAAAAAGGAAATGTTAAAAAAAAGTTTAAATGTAAAGCAATCCCGTGATACTTCCTCCGAGTGGGGCTATACATACAGATTCCATGATACAGTATTTCACAAAAATGGATACTATATAACCTCCTTGCTGAGAAGGAGATCACATGTGCTATTGTAGCAAACCTCCCTCAGCATTTGAGCTGAACAAAAAAACTACACCACAAAGATGCATCATCTTTCAATAACCCAGCTGTGATTTCTCCACTAAGATGGCTGCGGCGAGCTGCTGGGCGTCGGTCACGTGAGGGTTCCTCTTCATGACGAGTCTCACCAGGTCGGGTGGGAAGATGTTGCACAAGTTGATGTAAATCTTTTCCCGGTTGTCTTGGTACCTTGGAGGATCTTGTGGCATCCCACAGTACGGTATCCGCCAAGTCGGCTCTTGCTGTTCAGGTAGGCTCTGGAAGGTGAACTGCTCGTAACATGGCTGTGTGGAGTTGTCAGGCAAGGAGTAAGTCTGCCGGTAACCGTAGGCATCGATCCCGTAACCCGGCCGATCCCAGCCCCCCAGCCCATCCTGGCGGGAGTAAGGCTTCCTCTGTCTTGAAGGAGAGCTGTCGTAGAGGCGAGAATCAGAGATGCTGTCTATTCTCGTGGCCACCAGGGACCTCCCCAGGTGTGGCGCCTTAGGATGTGCTGAGGTCGGGGGAGAGGGGTAGTCGCCGGGGCAGCTGGACCGGGCGCCCACAGCTGGGTGCTGCAGGTGCACAGCCAAGTGTGGAAGAGGAGGCTTGTGATGGAACTTTGGTTCTTCGTGACTGTAACTTTGCACTCTGGTTAAGGGGTCGTGGAAATTCTGCAGGAAGGGTTGGGAATTAAGGCGGCTGTGAGGGTGCATGTGTTGACACTTCAAATTCTCTTCTAGCTGTGGGTCGGGAGAGCTGACATAGGACCGGTCATTGTACCCCATGTAGGAGTCACTGCTCCCACAGCTCATGCTCCCTTCACTGCTGCAGTCAGAAGCTACGGAACTTATTCTGTAATCTGTGTCTAATGAGAAACGCCTTTCAGGACTGCGTGGGCCTGAGACACTCAGATTTGAATATGCATTCAACATGGAATAATACCCAATGTCAACAGGCGAGTCGCATTTTGGATACTGTTCATAAGGCATTGGCGTTCCATGATTTTTGGTTGCCATCATCACTGGAGGAGGATACTGTCCCTGTGGTCTTTGATCCTGAGGTGGGAAATGAATTCCAGATGGAAGGCCATTGCTTAAAGATGCGGTGCTTTGGGGTTTTGCAGAAGTAGCCGGCATACTAACTAAGGAAGGTACGGACCTGGTTTCCAATTTGTTTTTGGTGGGAAGCTTTTCCTCTAGGTCTTGGTAGACTTGAGTCCTGATGCTCGGGTCTGACTGCCTCTTTGGAGCACCTCGCCTCACATCAGAAGTGCTATCAGCCTTCGTGCTACAAGGAACACTGTTGCTTTTCACCAGCCCGCCTTCGTTCGTGGTTTTGGCTGCTGTGTTTCTAGACATGGCACGAAGTTCATCAGCCACTGACCGCTGAGGCTGACTGCCCCTTTCGGGGTGGTAATATTTGCACTTGTGTCCATAGGTACACTTCTTTCCTATGAAAAGCAAAATTAATTAGCTAAAGGAATCTACTATTAGATCCTAAAAACAAATTCAGTTGGGCACCATCATTTTAACTTGTGAGAGAAACTAAGGCATCAACGGTAGAGGCGCTATGTGCTGCTCTCGACTCGTGAGAAACGTTACTTTTCAGTCTACTGATTTCCTTACTATCAAGTACAGCAGAGGAGCTGGGCCAATTGACTAATAATCACTTCCCAGGTTTTTGGCTGATACCCCGTGTTCTCAACCCAGACCTGCCTCTTTTTTTTTCCCCAAGGGAAATTCTGTGTTCAAGAGCACCATGTACAGCTGTAATGTGATAAAACCATGCTCAGCTCATTTGTATCTAGACGAAAGAACTCCAGAGTTTTACTCACCCGGAAACTAAGTGCCGGTGGAGTTAACTGTGTTTCAAATCATGTTTTAATTCAGGGACAGGCATTTGTTTTGAACCCAAATAGGTAAAAATAATGCTTTTTCAAGGCTAAGGCATTTTCTCAAATTACAATCGAAAGAACTACATACTATCCAAAAATATTTATTTTTGTTAACAAAAATTTAACAATGTATTGTGTTCTAAAGGCCTATGCCAAATATTCATTAAGAAAGTTACCATATGGACAAGGTTGCTTTTTGTGTTCAGGTACAATAGGTTTCTTCCTCAGAAAATTATCCAGACTGGGGCCATGTCTGCCGAGAGGGTCGTCAGGAGGCATGAACCTGTCATAGAGACAGAATAATTAAAAAAAGGCATCTAAAAAAGTGAAAACCTAATAATCACAAGTACATGTAAATATAAAAAAAAAATAAAAACATTCAAACAGCATCTAAGCAGGGGGTTGGCCACTTAATTCTAAAAACAAGAGTACAAAGATTTGTTTACTCTAAGGTAGGTTTTTGAAATTTTAATAATCCAAGTGTTTTGATTCAACACTTACAGAATTAAAAATACCAGTATATGAAGTTCACTTTCCTCAATAAAAACAAAATTACGCTGAAGCCAACGTTTGTTTTAATTCAAGTAAGTTTGAGCCTAGCATGTTCTAATTAATTCTTCCTTCCTCTGAGCCTTAGGATTTTGTAAGGATTTTAGAAAATGACTGCAGGGACATTTTAGGAGACCTTTATAAACATGGGTCTTGTGAGCAGTGGGAGCCGCGGGGTGGGGGGTGGGGGGCCGTAAAGAGAAGGGAGGGGCTGGGTGCTGTGGGAAGACCAAAGACTTCCTGAACATGGATCACGTGCTGGACACTTTACACACACTATTTCCTTCTGTCCTCACACTAATCTCATGGAGCATTAGCTTCATTTGACAGATTAAAAAACTTTCCTAATTTAGGTTCAGATGCATTCAGCAATGTTTATCCAACATCGCACGTCACGGTCCAGATTTAATTACGTCTGACTCCGGAGTCTATTTGCTTCTCACTGAAGCTCTCAGGAGCTTCTCAGCAACGGCAAAAAAAGTCTTTTATTGGCATTTTTTTGGCCAGGGCTGGGTTTGAACCCACCACCTCTGGCATATGGGACCAGCGCCTTACTCCTTTGAGCCACAGGTGCCGCCTGGCAAAAAAAGTCTTATGGAAGTAAACTTATTATTTAGAACTAACTGTCCAATGAAGAAAAAAAAAAATCTCTGACATGCATTATGAGAAGAAGTGATGATTGAAGAATTCTACTTATTATGTCTCTGTTTGAACTGGAAGCAAACCCAAGTATTTACCCATAAAACATGAGTAAAGGGAACAATGTACCAACTCTTCATAGCAGCGTCAACATGGCTACGCAGTAACATTGAGCAAATACAGTGTCTATTGTTATAAAAAACAATATGGCAACATTAAACGTTAATAAATAGAAGACAAAGTTGCTAAATCTCACAATCTTAAAACAATTGTTTTCCATGTCCGTGTTGGCTTTAAGTCATTTTCCCCGTGTAGACTCCATGTTACGTGGCTTTAATCAAACATAAATATAATTTCATGCTTTTTTAACCTAAAAATATTTTTCCATGTTTCTTGACAGCCTTCATAATAAAAATTCTGAATTAGCTGAATAATATTCCAATCGATGTAGCACAACTGGATTGATTTTTCTATCGCACAGTTAGTTGTCTTTGAACTCTTGCCATTATAAATAATATAGAAATGAACATATCTGGTCTTCCTTTATTCCTCCGAGAGTCATATATTCCAAAAATAAGATTACTAGGTTGACGGATTACACATATTTTTGAGGTTTCTGCTGACCTGTGCCAAACTGTCTCTCAGTTTGCGTGTATCATTAACAGCAAAACACAAAAATATTTTTTGTGAATGAAATGGGTGAGAAAATACGTTCCTTTTTAGGTTTAGTTTGCATTTTTGCTTAGTAACAGGTAAGCTTTCCCTACATATTTATTAATAAATTTACTTCTCCTGAGACGTGCTTGTTCATGTCATGTGTTCACTCATCAACCTCCAGACTCTAATCGTGACCGTGTCTTACACGGGGCTTACAACAAGCCATGTGTTGTCACGAACTGCATAACAACGGGGTCGTTAAGATTGTTAACAGAGTCGAAAAATTCCTAGAGATGTCATAGCATGTGTTACTCGTGTGTCTGTGGTGACGCTGGTGTAAACAGACCTACTCCACTGCCCATCTTATAGAAGTCTAGTGCATACAAGTCAGTACAGTACGCAACACTTGATAATGACAATAAATAACCACGTTGCTGGCTTATGTATTTCCTACACTATGCTTTATCATTGTTCTAGAGTGTATTCCTTCTACTCATCAAAAAAATTAACTGAAGGATAACCCCAGGCAGGTCCACCAGGCGGTGTCCCAGAACCAGGCACTGTTACCCCAGGAGAGGACAGCTCCAAACGTGTTACTGCCCCTCAAGATCATCCCACGTCATCCTAGGTTAATGTGTTTGTGTCTTAGTTATTAACAACATGTTTAAAAAATAAACCAAAAGAAAGTTTAAACAGTAGAAAGCTTATAGAATAAGGAGATGAAGAAAGAAAACATTTTTGTACAGCTGTGCAACGTGTTTGCACTTTAAGTGAAGTGTTATTACAAAAGCATCAAAAAGTCAAAAGAAAAAGTTTATAAACTAAAAAAGTTACAGTAATCCGAGGTCAATGTTTTAACCGTAGAGGAACTGAAGCCTTCACGTTCCCTCACCACTCACTTTCTGACACCCAGAGCAATTTCCAGTCCCACAAGCTCCATTTACAGTAAGTACCTCGGACAGGAGTACCATGTTTAATCTTTTCTGCATATTTTTCTGTACCTTGTCTATGTTTAGATACCCAAATACTCACCAGTGTATCACGACGGCCTACAATATTCATTATAGAAACACACTGTGCAGGTTTATGGCCTTGGAGCAAAGCCACACCACATGGGCTGGGTGTAGTAGGCTATCCTATGTAGGTTTGTGTGAGTTCATTCTGTGATGCTCACACAACAACAAAAACAAAACTTCCTAAGTGACATTTCTTAATACTTATTGCTCAGCCAGGCATTGTGGCGCAGGCCTGGAGTCTCAGCTACTTGGGAGGCTGAGGCAAGAGCATTGCTCAAGCCAATGAGTTTGAGGTTGCTGTGAGCTGTGACACCACAGCATTCTACCCAGGGTGATAAGTAAGACTCTGTCTCGAGAAGAAAAAAAAAGAACATTACTCTATTTATCAGCTGTCAGTCAATGCTCTGAACTGACTGTGAAAGGCAGATCTCTGGGGGTGAGGAGGGGACTTCTCCCCGTCAGCTGTCACAGGCCTCAGGGATAGTCCTGAGGATGTCCTCTGTGGCAGGTGCTCTGCTGTGACTCTCAGGGAAGGGCAGGCACCTGCCACTCACACATGGCCCCCTGCAGCTCCATTCTATAGCTTTTCTGACTCTCATCGGAAATTAGTGGGGGAAAAAAATGAGGGGAAATCAGTTGTTGGACGAAACCTGTCTTAGAGCATTTGCACTCGACTGTTCATAGCAGCTCAATTAGCAATTACAAAGATGCGGAATCAGCCCAAGTGCCCATCAAACCAGGGAAGGATTAATAAACTATGGCATATGTACACCATGAACTATTATTCAGCCATAAAAAGATGAAGACTTAACATCTTTTGTATTTACCTAGATGGACATGGAGAATATTCTCCCTAGTAAAGTATCTCAAGAATGGAAAAGCAAGCATCCCATGTACTTAAGACTAATTTGACACTGGTAGATAAACGGCTGCAGGCCCTCCTGAGAGGACAGACACAGTTAAACTCAAGGGGGGGAGGGGCGTGGGGGCTGGTAAACGCCTACAGAACAGAGTGCGGCTAACGGGACATCTCCTGGGTGAGACTCAGATACAACTTGGACTTTTCCTAACAAATGCAAACAACGTAACCTAACCACCATATGCACCCATATATATTAACCTGAAATTAGGAAAAAAAAAAATAAAAAAAGTAAGCCTGTCTTAGGTCTGACCAGTGACAAATAGAGAAAGATTCTGTAGCAGCTGCCAGGGGTGGTTACACTTTCAGGGAAGGATCATCACCGGCAAGTAAATGGTTTTGCTTACTTGTCATTGACAAATGAATACATTAATAACCGCTCGTCTATGAACTTCTTCCATTCCGGCTTTTCGTTAGCCAAATCCCTGTAGTTATCATTGGACACAATGATACCGTCTGACTCGAAAGCCAGCTTCACGATGAACCTGTCGTCATAGCAGACCACTCGCCGCCCCTGCACTCGCCGGGATGGAGTGAACACCAGGATCTTCTCCTTCTCCAGTTTACGTAAAATTTCTTGATCTGCGAGAATAGGGGTAGAATTTCAGAAATAAGTAAAAACGTCACACACATGGCAACTTTCATACAATATGGCCCGTTCTAACGTGAACTGGATATATGGAATCATTTAATTAGGGATAACGATTTATAAAAGTTTACAAAAGTAGCATAATTTATAACGCCTAGTAACATTTTTTTCTTTAGGAATTTCAGTAATAAAGGATTTTAAAATAGTAAAAAAAAAAATAAACAGCATAAAGCTCAGCATATGACTGAGAAAATTCTGATTTTCATTAATTGAAGCTTTTGCTTAAGAGGTGGAGCCATGGGGACGGCCACTATGCACCCAGCTTCCTCCAGGCTCCCACTCCCGATGCTCTTCTAACCAAGCAGCTATGTGGGGTTCAGGAGTGAGCGACAGAATTTTCCCTCCCAATGTATATTTTGTAATTATTTTCTTCTAACTAGTGCGTATGATGGTGAGAGAGTTTGAAGCAAAGAAGTAATTGGGGTTGCAAAGGGAACAATCTTTAAACGCACAAAGTTCAAGGAAAATGGAGGCACTGAGGCCAGAGTGGTGCTAGGGACGCGGCTACTGCACGTCATGTGTCCTTCCCGTGAGCCACATGCAGACAAGTGCCCCAATTGTGGGGGTGGGACTGAGTAAGAGACTAGAACTGATGATGTGGAGAACACAGCGGGAGACAGACAAAGGTGGGCGGTGCTCATCTGTGTCTTTGCTGGGAACCTACTACAGCACTTTGTAACTCCACTGACTTGTTCTATTATAAAAAAAAAAAAAGTCCCTAGAGTTCATGTTTTGATGATGCAATGACCAAAGTTGTGTCTTGACCACCCCTCTTCCTGCTTTCGCCCCTTCATCCCCTATTTACCTACCATTGTAAATTCTGGTATAGAACACCAGGTACCTACCGATGTCACGATTTTTTTTTTTAAAGCACATTATTTCTCAGTGTGTATTAACTAGAGTTACTACTTTTTTTTTCAATCCATCTCTTCAACAAACAATTGCTACATGCATCCTCTGTGGTATGTACTTTGCCAGGTGTCAGGGCCACTGTGATTAAGAATGACCTCTCCTCAGAGAGGCCTCGGACCTACTGCCCTGGACCAACGTGTGAAGCAGGTGAGCAAGGCCGTAATGGGCCTTGGAAGTGTGAGCTGGGCGGCAGGCAGAGGAAACAGGAGGGTGTGCGGCTTGACTCTCCTGCCTGGCATGTAGATCAATGATGTTCCTGACAAATGGGCTGGTTAGGACCAGAACTTTGGTTCAGAAAAGCAGTAGAGCATGAGTGCAAGAAACGTCGGCATTACAATCAGCAGATCACAGATGGGTCTCAGGTTCTGCTGCCTTCCACATCTGGTGGACACAGTCTTGTCAAGCCTGAGTCCTCACAGGCCACAAGGAGTAACTGAATTAGCCCGTGAAAAAGCTCCTCGCGCAGTGCCCTGCAAGCTCTCGATAACTGGTCTCAAATAGTTATCTATTCTCGCCATTTTACCACTTTCTGTGCTCTTTAATTTTAACAGATATAATTACTGATTTCTTTAAAAAAATCCCAGTAAGCCATTACAAAGATCAAAACATGAGTTTCAATAACAGGCTTTGTCGTGTTAGAATCCCGTGTGCTTTTCTGACAGGTCAGGCCTCATGTGTCCAGCAGAATCCAGCCCCTGAGGCATACATGTACACATTCAATGACAATCTGTGGGGTAAATAAATGAGCTATTTCAAGATAAACACCCTGGAGTTTTCCAGTTGATTCATGACTAGTCCATGGAACTTTATAGTTTTGCAAATTTCCTTCTAGTCCTTTCCTGTGCATTTTGTTCTTTCCATCGTTGACGTGTATCTATGCACGCAGGCCCCCGTGTGTACACACCATGGACACACACACAATAATAAAACTTGCCTGTTATACAAAAGAACATTTCCTCAGATGAGTAAAAATTCTCCCTAAATAGTTTAATGCATATCTATCATATCAATACATCTTAATTTCCTGAAGCATTCTTCTAATAAATGTCTACTTTATTTCCATCTCTTCTATTCCAAATCATAATATTGCACTGTATGTCTCTTGTCAAAAATATTTACCTTTATCTCTGCTTATTTCCTTGGGACTATGCATAGACGAGGAACCAGCAGATCCAAGAGTGTTAACATTTTAAGACCAGTTGCTTTCTGGGCAGGGTGTAACAATTTCAACAGCAGTGTACGAGGAACTTGGACACCTGAGTCCTTTCTTTTTTAATCTCTGCTAACTTCATGGGTGAAAAATAAGTTGTTTAGATTTGCATTTCTTTAATGACGAATGCACTTCTCTTTTTCGACATGTGGATTCTGGAAGTTGTCTATTCCTACCATTTTATGATTTAAATACTAGGGAGAGCTTTGTGTTTTCTACTTTTTTTTTAAACTTTTTATTGAAATGTAATCTATATTATATAAAAATATACAGATGAACAGCATACAACTTGATGAATTTTTACATCTTGAATAGTCCCTTAACCAAAAGAGCCAGAAGCATCTCTCCTGCCTCTTCTCGTCATTAACTACCAACATGGGAGTCACCACTATCCTGACTTAGTACCATGGAGGGAGGGTGTCAGGAACTGACCCCACTGAAGCAGGTTTCACACATCAGGTTAAGCTGGACAACCAAACCTGAGGTACAAATCAGTTCTCTGTTTTCTCATCGGTGTGAGATCTTTCAGTTAAGGGCATGAATTCTTTATTTGTTGCATATTTTTCTTAGGCAATTGGTGGATTTTCATTTTAAAGGAAGTATCCCAAAATGCACAAACTTAAATTTGATGTAATCACATCCATCTTTTCTTTTGCAATGTTCTAAAATTTTTAAATTAAGAAAGGTCTTCCCCTAAAGACTGTCTGTAGTCTTTAATGGTTTGATTTTTGACAATTCATTCTTCAACTATCTGGAATTTATTCTTTTTTTATTGGCCAGGGCTGGGTTTGAACCTACCACCTCTGGCATATGGGGCCGGCACCCTACCCCTCGAGTGACAGGCACTGCTTTGGAATTTATTCTTAATGTGGCATAAGGATGTGAACAAGTATACCTTTTCCAAGGAGTCACGCAATATTTTGGTGCTGCTGGTTGAATTATATACACCTGTCCGCTTTACAGTTTTATACAGGCTAGGTTCTGAGTCCATGGCTTAGGACCCCACCATTCATTCTCCCCCTGTTCATTCTCATACCAAATTAACAATGATTTAATGGCTTATCTATAATTATATTTATAAATTATTAAACATAATTATTATATAACTATATACATACATAATATATAGTAATTTATAAATACTTCATTGGGATCAAGACATTTCCTTCTACTTGACTGATAGCATTCCCCGGGGTCATACAAGTCTTTTCTGAACTGTGATCATTAGAATTTGACTTCAACCTCGCCTGATTTCATACAGCATGTGAGAAAATTAGAGTCCAGAGATGTTCCCTGTGTTGCTCAAAGTCTTCCTGGCTAGTGAAAAGCAAAGCCAGAATTTGAGTTGAGGTGTTCTGACTCCCAGCATGGCTCTAGAGGTCAGAATTTTACAAAATTTAAAGTCAAAGTGTCCACAAAAATGGCAAAAACCAGACATGGTTTATGTAGCAAAGATTAATGTTTGGTTAACATAAATTGCTTTCAAACTCCAGAACAACTTTCACACCCCACCCAGTTGCGCTGCCTGAGTAAACAAAAACAGATTGAAAGTACAGAGCCAGATAGATACCTGCACTGGTGTTCTGATAAAGCTAAAGCCAACAGCTACCTGTGATGAGCTCACCTGTGATGAGAGCATCGGGCCGGGACTGTTCTTTTCTCCACGCAGGAACAAAGACCGTAACATCTTTATGGCCTCTTTCCAAAAACCAATCCACTGCCAACTTTATTCCTCGGCAGGAAAATACTTCTTTGTTTCCATGGCTGAAAGATTATTTTAGAATACTTAAAATAAAATAAAAATCAAAACAAACACCCCCCCAACCCTAAATTTAATTTAATTAATTCAAGTTTGTAAACAGAAATGGCCACATAATGATAAGAGTAACCAATGAGGTCAGACTTAAGATGGAGTTGCAGAGCTCAGTGAAACATTATGATAACATTGGAAAATCAAGATCTGTGTGGGAAAAAAAATTGGGATGATTATTTTGCAGAGCAGAAAGAAAGCGAGTTTTCAAATGTAAAGATGTAATGGTTAACTCATCAGAAAGATATAATTTTTTTTTGGTAGAGACAGAGTCTTACTCTGTCACCCTCGGTAGAGTACTGTGGCATCACAGCTCACAGCAACCTCCAACTCCTGGGCTTAGGCGATTCTCTTGCTTCAGCCTCCTGAGCAGCGGGGACCCAGGTGCCCACCACAGTGCCCGGCCATTCTTTTGCTGCAGTTTGGCTGGAGCTGGGCTTGAACCCGCCACCCTTGGTATACGGGGCCGGCGCCCCACCCACTGAGCCACAGGCGCCATCCTAAAGATACAAATTCTTTTTGAGCAGGATACAGGAAAAAACGCAAGAGCTCCAACCCCAGCAGGAATGAAATACTTCTGAGTTTCTAAAAACTTCTCCTTCTCAAGAGTACTTACGCACAGAGCATTTCAATCCAATGACTAAGTAATGCTCTAAATCTATTAGGTGGCCCAGGCAGCATACTCACTCCCACCCAAAGACAGAACATGTCCACAATGCCTAATCTCATACAAGGAACACTTCCCATGTCCTGCAATGAAAGGACACCTAGCTTCTGTTTGACAAGACACTCGTATTGTGTGGGACAAGGATTAATGATGACAAAAGGGCATTCAAAATTGGATTAGCAGTCTTAGCTTAAAAGAAAATGCCCAACTAAGTGTGGGCATTCAACAAGTATTTATCCAGCACCAGGCTTGCTTGTACACTTTGACCTAATAATTCAAAAATAACACTTATTACAAGGTTTTTTTTTTTAAAGAAAAAGCCTTCTGCTTTGAATGCAGTGATTATATTCTTTTATAGTTTGAGCTCTGAAGGCTCAACTTGTTGTCTATAATGGAGATAGATATTTTTCTTTTTGGTATTAAGGAGGGCTGAATGAAAATCATGTAGGTAAATGCTTTGTTAAGTTTTAGTATAAATCAAATATTAGGCTATCAGTATGTTGTTCTAAGGTCCCCAGGAAGCACCAGAACCGTATAATATATGGCTAATAATTTTCAGCACAAACCAGAAATAGACGCATTTGTTCTGTATTACACATGCTAAAGGTTCCAAAAATACAGCCTATTTATGGTTCAATAGAACTGTCCTAATTGTCCAAGGCAAGATTAGAGGTAAAGTCAGAAGTACTAGAAGTTTCACAGAATGGGACCAGGAAAAGGAGAATTTGAGGTCATTTTCCGGGTAAGATGAGCTATCTGATAGCCTGGCCCAGGCCCCAGCAAAAGGTACAAAGTGATGTTAGGTTTCACGGAAAATACTGAAATTTGACCAGTCTTCTGAAAAACCATAGAAAATGCTCTCTCTAGAGAGAACCTAGATAGCACATATTCCTAAATACACAAACAACTTGCTAAAACCGTACTATATTTTTACTTGGCCTTAATACTTTGAAATCTATTGGCTTATGGTTTGCTAGTAAACTAGTGATATTTGGTTTACTGAGAGTTGAGCATTTAATTGTTTTTGGGTCTAAAGACAGGCCTACATAAGCATTTTCTTTCTGGTGATTTCATCTGGTAAAGGTAACTGCCACATTACTCACTCCAGTGGAAGTGGAAGATCCATGTTTTCTTTCTTTCTTTCTTTCTTTTTTTTTTTTGAGACAGAGTCTTAAGCTGTTGCCCTGGGTAGAGTGCCATGGCATAACAGCTCACAGCAACCTCAGACTCTTGGGCTTAAGAGATTCTCTTGCCTCAGCCTCTCAAGTAGCTGGGACTACAGGCACCTGCCACAGGCCTGGCTATTATTTTGGTTGCAGTTGTCATTGTTGTTTAGCAGGCCTGGGCCAGGTTCAAACCTGCCAGCCCTGGTGTGTGTGGCTGGTGCCCCGCCCACTGAACTATGGGCACCGCCCAAGACTCCATGTTCTAATTAAAAAACTTTCACTTTCATAAAATGTGGATAAACAACAAACCATGTACAATCATGGGACAAAGACTGTACGGATGCTAATACAGGATATTGTATCATGCAATTCAGATAATAAAGGTGGTTGCCATCATCCTCTCTCCTCCCTCCACAAAGCCTTGTAGAATGAGGGTGGAGAGCGGCACACTGTAAACAGTAAGTAGAAACATATAAGGAGCCTGAGTTCCCGAGCAGATGGACCTACATCTATCCTCAATCTTATTATCTGAGAAAAAAATTATCCTCCATTTATTTCAGCAATTGTAGTCCAGTTTTCTGTTACGTGCAGCCGAACGCATCCGTGATTGCTATACGCAAACCACACTTGGGGGATTCTCAACCGGCGTGCCATGAGACGGTCTTACATAGCCGCAAAAATTATTAAAGATTATTAATTAAATAATTTTCAAAAAAACTCAAAGCACAGTAAGTATATTCTTTTTCTTTTTTGATCCACATAATCCAAGTGTGCTGTGGAAGTTTACAGGTTCCAATGTGCCATGAGATAAAACAGGTTGAAAAACACTGCCATAAACCAAAAGAAAATGGGCACATCCTATTAATACCAGGAAAAAGAATACACTTTAAGGTAAAATCAGTATTAGGGATAAAAAGTTACTACCTACTAGTAGAAAGGAAAACGATTCATAGGACGGTGCGGCAATTCTAAGCTCAAGTTTCCACATCAGTAATGCAGAGGATCACAGAGTTGAGAGAAGAAATGAACTAATCCAGGACTGTGCCAACTGACCGAGGGGAAAACATTTAATGAAATACATGATTTGAACAATCGATAACAAACCTGCTCTAATGGACTTACACTAATCCTTCACAAAATTAAAGGGGAAAAAATCTTTTCAAAAACACATGGAAACCTTGTAAAACTGGCCATGTTCATAGAACAGATATGGAAATCTGAAGCAGACTGACAACATGCTTTGACTACAACCTGCTGTGGCATTGCTGACGGAAGGTTCTTATTAACAAATGAGTGTTGCTATATGAGCAAAATCAATTTATAATTTTATTTATTTATGTATTCAGACAGAGTCTCACTATGTCACTCTTGGTAGAGTGCTATGGTGTCATAGCTCACAGCAACCTCCAACTCTTGGGCTCAAGCAATTCTCTTGCCCCAGCCTCCCAAGTAGCTGCGACTACAGGCGCCCGCCACAATGCCCAACTATTTTTTGGTTGTAATTGTCATTGTTGTCTGGCAGGCCCGGGCTGGGTTTGAACCCACCAGCTCTGGTGTATGTGGCTGGAGCCCTAGCCGTTGAGCTACAGACACCAAGCCTACAATTATATTAAAAAAAAATAGTTCAATTTATAACAGCAACAATAATAAATCATTTTTTTTTTTTTTGAGACGGAGCCTCAAGCTATCCCCCTGGGTAGAGTGCCATGGCATCACAGCTCATAGCAACCTCCAACTCCTGGGCTCAAGCGAGTCTCCTGCCTCTGCCTCCCAAGTAGCTGGGACCATAGGCGC
>CAUYQV010194957.1:0-12980 GCA_963574575.1 Galagoides demidoff
ATGCCAGTTAGAGTCTCTTTTATAAATTGAGGTGCATTCTGGTTGGGTGCATAGATATTGATAATTGAGATCTCATCATATTGAGTATTGCCCTTAACAATTATAAAGTGCCCATCTTTATCCTTGGTTACTTTTGTTGGTTTAAAACCTATTGTATCTGCAAATAAAATTGCAACACCAGCTTTTTTCTGCTTTCCATTAGCCTGGAATATAGATGACCAGCCCTTCACCCTGAGTCTATTTTGTCTTTTAAGGTAAGGTAAGATGAGATTCTTGTATACAACAGATGTCTGGTCTGAGTTTCTGTATCCAATCAGCCAATCTGTACCTCTTTAGGGGACAATTTAAGCTATTCACATTGATTGAAATTATTGATAAACCTGATAAAATTTTAGGTATCAAGTTTGAAAGTCCAGTGGACGTTTTTAATCCTTTCACCAATGTAGAAGTTGGAGTTTGATCAATAGTTTCTGAGGTAGTTTACTGTTGTGGTGGAGGATTGCACAAGTCATTATGGAGAATAGGTCTAAGAATATCCTGGAGAGCTGGTTTAGTTATGGCAAATTTATTCAATGCATGAATGTCATTAAAGTATTTAATTTCTCCATCATAGATGAAACTCAGTTTAGCTGGGTACAAGATCCTGGGTTGAAAGTTATTTTGTTTCAGGAGATTGAAAGTTGATGACCATGCTCTTCTTGCGTGTAAGGTTTAAGCATAGAGATCTGAGTTGAGTATATCCTAAGACTCTTCCCCTTGTATGTTTTTGTTTTCTTACTTCTGTGTGCTTTCAGAATTTTCTCTTTCATCTTAACTTTAGTGAAGTTAATTATGATGTGCCTGGAGGATGTCTGTCTTGTTCGGGTTGAGTGGTCCTGGGGTTCTGAAACTATCTGCTATCTGAATTTCAGAAACTCTTGGCATGTCTGAAAAGTTCTCTTTCATAATGAGACCCCATTTCTTAAATGAAGAGACACCATTGATCATATATATGAGTTTATTTAAATAATTATTTTTTGATTCTGTTCTGTTCCATTGAAGTTCAGGTAGGCACACCTATGTGCGTGAAGTACAGTCATTAGCCACATAACGATGTTTTGGTTAATGACAGACCATATATGATGGTGGTTCCTTAACGATCATAATGGAGTTGCTCTGTATTTTATCTTTTATACCGTATTTTTACGGTATCTCTTCTATGTTTGGACATGTTTGAATACACAAATACCTACCATCATGTTATAATTGCCTACAGTATTCACTACAGTAGCATCTTATACAGGTTTGTAACCAGTGAGCAGTAGCCTTACCTACCATCTTGCCTAGACGTGTGGTTGGCTATGCTGTCTAAGTGTAACTGTACTCTGGGATGTTTATACAAGAACAAAATCACCTAATAATACATTTCTCAGAATTGAGCCCTGTCATTGTGACACATGACTTAATGTATAGGGTATCCATAAAGCTTGTGTGCAATTTAAAAATAAACAACTATTTTGAATTACATACAAACTTTATGGACACCCTGTATATTATATATTATAATATACATTTGGCCCTCTTTATTCATAAATTCCATATCTTTGGATTCAACCAACCACAGATCAGAAATTCAGAAGAAAAAAATTGAGTCTGTACTGAGCGTATATACAAACTTTTTTTACTTGTCATTATTCCCTAAATAAAGTACAACAACTATTCACAAAGCATTTATGTAGTATTAGATACTATAAATAATTTAGATATGATTTAAAGTATGTGGGAAGGTATGTATAGTTTATAAACAAATAATTCACCATTTTATATTAGGGACTTGAGAATCTATGGGTATTGATATCTTACAGATGTCGTTTTGGAACAGATCCCCCACAGATACTAAAGTACTAGCTTAGGTATTTTATTTATGTTTGTCCTTACAACAGTTTTCCACTGTTTCGATTACTGTAGTTTTATACTAAGTTTAAAAATCAGGTAATGTAAATCTCCCAACTTCTTTATTTAAATGGTTTTGACTATTCTATGTCCTTCACACTTCCACATAAATTTTAGGATCAGCTTGTTAATTTCTTTTTTTAAAAGCCCCCAGGGATTTTGATAGAGATTGGATTAAATAAAAAATATCAATTTAGGGAGAAGTCACATCGTACAATATTGAGTCTTCCTATTCATGAAGTTAGTATCTGATTTATTTAGTTCTTCTGTAATTTTTCTCACATTTTTATATTTTTCAGTATACTGATTTTGAACTTCTTTTAAAAATTTATCTCTAAATTAATCCTTTTGATACTATTATAGGTGGAATTTTTAAATTTTCATTTCAGATTGCCACTAGCATATATGAGGTCTGACAATAAAGTTCATGAATGCTTCCTAGAGGAAGTACTACATATCTCATAGCGGAGTATCACTCTGGTCACCTTCGAAGTGTTCCCCTTGTGTGCACCAATGCCAGTACCTAGTCCAGCCTTCAAAAGAATTTTGGAACTCTTTTTCTTTAGTGATCATAAGAGCTCTCATTGTATAAGGTCTGACAGTTAAGTTTATGAACTTGCCACTGTGTGCTTACATCAATTGGCAACACCATACAAATTTGGTAAGATTTTCATAACCTTGGTGTATCAATGTCTCACAGCCGTGTTCATGTCAAAGTGTGGCAGTGTCTTGCTGAGTGACGTTCATTATTGTTCTGGCTCTGATGGTCAGTCTAGAAAAAGAATTCCAAAATTGCTTTGAAGGGTGAACTAGGTGCTGGTGTCGGTGCATAACTTCTTAAGGGGAGTACTTTAAAGGTGACCATAGTAATATTCAGCAAGGAGCTATGGAACACTTTTTCTAGGATGAGTTCACAAACTTAAATTGTTAGACCTTGTATTAAAGTTGAGTTGATTTTTTTTAATATATTAATCCTGTGACTTCTAGAGTGAGTTTGTAAACTTATTGTTAGACCTTGTATTAAAGTGTGGTTGATTTTTTTTTTTATATGTTGGTCCTGTGACTTAACTAAGCTTCTTTGCTGGTTCTAGTGGGCTTCGTTGTTGATTTCTGAGGATTTTCTACTTTAAATATCAGATAGAATCCTTGAAAATGATATCCCTGGAAGTCCATATTACTCTTACTTAAATGATGTTGCCAAAGCTTAAAACGTTTCTGGAACTCCTTTTTCAAAATTTGTTAGACAAATTACCAAGCACATAAAAAAATATATTTTTATTATTTATTAGTGGACGTCTTGCTTTGATTCCTCTTTCTTCCATTTTATCTTAGTAGCTTAGGCCTGTACTGAGGATATGTTATTTTTTACATATAGACGTTAAAGAATAGAAGTTTAGGTAGTTCAATATCTAAATCTGAAGTCAAGGAAAAGGCTGTGGATGGAAGTTTTAGTTTGTGAGTTGTCAGGTTATATTTAAAGTCATGAGATCGAACATGATCACCTAAAGAGATTAACCAGAGGTCCAACAATTCTCAGAAGAAAAATATATTAGGTCTGCAAAATGTTTGGGAAGTATCTTGAGCCAGGGATCTAAGGGAACCCTGAGGGACTCATGTTAAGAATACCACTGATTAAGCATTGAGTCATTTGGGAGCCACCTGCTACATGAAATGTTTTACCTTAATTTTTAATTCCTTTGTTTTAAAGTGTATACATGTGTTTCACAAGAAATTGATCTTCATAAGGCCAGTGGTACCCTCACTACTTTTTCTTCTAAATCATTTGAACAATTACTAGTTGGCATTTATTTTTTTTTCTCCAGAGTACCATAATAATGATTTTTAATCATTAAACATTCTAGTCATTATTTTATGCTATTATTATATTATGCTAATATATCCAGTTTGGTATATAATTCTGATTCTGTTTATCTACATTGCAAATAACATTGACTTCATGAGAGTTATAACAAATATCTGCTTTTCTTTCCTTCTTAGGCAAATACTGTGGTCTCGGGTTGCGAATGAACCATTCAGTTGAATCAAAAAGCAATGAAATTACCGTGCTGTTCATGAGTGGAATCCATATCTCTGGACGAGGATTTTTGGCCTCATACTCAGTTATAGATAAACAAGGTAATTTTCATCTTATGCAATGGTTCCCACGTTTTGCAATTTCTAATAATAAAAATTAAATGGTTCTCTTAAGTCTATTATCTGAAATTGAAATAGAGCAGAAAGACTGAACAGTTAGCAACACATACATAAATTTGACAAAATTAGAGCAGTTTCAGAATTCCAAAAATAAAGTGTATTCACTTTTATATAACGTCCATATATTCATTATATTAATACTTCCTTGCTGATTTTTCACTTTTATAAAATTAGAACTGGAACTATAATAGCTAAGAATAGTTTCATATCACCAGGAGTACCCTGTTTAGTGCTGAGATAGTACAAAATAAACAGGGGTTGTTTTCTGAATTGCTAATGTTTAGAGTTTGAAGGAGGAAAAAAACTAAAAGTAATGCTGTTAATTAGAATGAAATTGAAAATTTACCTGGATCTCCAAGGTAAAGTATAAGACCTGGATGAAATCCCTCACATACTTTGGCTGCTATGGCCTGCGTTCCTCTGACCTCTGCTATTTGGAATACTATGGTAAGAAAGTTTAAGAAGTGTTGCTATTATAGGAATATATCAAAACAGTCATTTACATTAGAAAATAGGTAACTATCTTAATATTCAATAATGAATTAACTAAGTTGACCATTTAAGATTGAAAGTTGGCTTTTATTTCGTATTATATAAATGAGAAAATTACCAAGAATTTTCTGCGCATGAGGATCTTGGGCACTGAGAATGACTGAGGGCAAACCAAGCTGTTCCTCTCCAGCTGTGGGAGGTTTGAGGCAAACACTATGGTAAAAGTTTCACACAGAAGGCGATGTGAGAACTGTTCTGTGTAAAGAGGAATCTGCTTTCACTTATTAGTTTATAAGCTATAGAACAGGGTGGGAAGGCTAACAAAATTCCTTGGAATGAGAAAGTAAACTCATTTGGATGGAATAATGGAAAGAAAAGAACTGGAAACATTATGCTGAATGAGTAATTAGTATCTTTGACAGAGCTGGGAAAGCTAAGTCAGTGCAATATTGTGGCAAGGACACTAGGGAATGCAGGAATCAAACCTGTCTCAGCTGCATGCTGGCCAGGTGACCGTCAGCCAGTCAGCTTCACCTCCCTGAGTTATGTATGCGAGTGAGCTGGTTGTGAGGACCAGATCTAGTAATCTTTGTGTGGTGCCTGTAGGCAGGCACATGGCATAGCAGACACACAGGAGGATGGTTTTTCTCCTTCCGCCACTGTATATACATGTATATATTTCCGTACAACCAGAAGGATAATGTAAAAAACTTAGGTGAGGTGATGATGGATTACCGTTTTTTCGGTTTTACTTCTTAAAAATCTTGGGCTGATAGGTGAGAGGGTAGAAAATAATTAATTTGCTTCTTATTCTCCTTGAGTTTCTTACTATTAAAATAAAGTTAAATTTTTTATTTTGATTTTATATTTGCTCTTTTCTCTCTTCGTTCTTTAGAGATTTGAAGGTTTCTGGAAAATATTCTCTCTTTTTAAAAAGGTTCTTACATTCAGTATAAATTATGGGGCTTTTTGACATGGGAAACCTGAATGTCCTGCATTAAAGTTACTTAAGAATTGACAGTGATCTTAGGTAACAGAGACAGTGTGTTCTTAGAAACCTCTGTTCCAGATTTCAAAAGGCTGGAACTATTTCAGATGATATCTGCCTTGATTAGGAACTTTTTGATAGAAACACTTTTCTAAGTCATAATCGTCTTGGGAAATCTTCATTTCATAGCCATCTCCTGAAGTCTTACTTAATTTTGGCAGTTGTTTTATTTGAACCAGAGTGAATTGGTTAAACTATATCCAGGAGAACACTGATGGCTGCTTACTTTTGGTAAAGCTTCTCAGAGGCTAACAGACTAATTTTTATTATCTTATCCAAGAGCCCATTGAAAAATTACACATAAATATGTAATGCTACTGACATTTTATTCTATAAAGTAGATTTAAAAACATAGCATATACCATTGGACTTAAAAAGTAAAATGAGTAATGAGTGAACTAAATTCCTGTTTTTGAATCTGTATTCAGCGATGGTCAAGAGCTCAACATTTCTAGGATAATTTTGGATGATGATTTTTTTTAGTTGTTCTAGTTACAGAATAATGAAATCAGAAGTAGTTCTAATTATAGAATAATGAAATCAGAATAATGAAATCTACATTTGCATGAAAGTTTCAAGTCCTTCAAGGCAGCACTTGTTTGTGTGCATTGTAACTGGGATGTGTACATGCATGACTGGAAAGTGGTAATCCCGGTTCTCTTTTTGGAGAACACTAAATCACTTAAAAGGCAATGGTAAGCTTCATTACTTTTGATTTCACCAACTGAGAATTTTGTAAAATTCAATCTAAAATTGACCTTCATTTTTTGGAGAAAAACAGTAAATAGTTAAAAATTTCATGTGACATAAAATGACCCGATGTATGATAGATTGTTAGCGTACTTTCTAATTAGAATTCATAAACACCTTACTCATTGCCTGATGTCCCTTGGAATCTAATGACAGTGTGCTTAAGACTTATGAAAAGCTGAGGCTGGAAAATATTCCCATTTGACAGGGTTATTTTTGCTGTATGATGGATTATTTTCAAATTAACACCACTAGTATAATAATTTTCTGTTTGCTACATTTTTTGACAAAATTTTTAGCAAATATTTTCTATTTCTTCCATCTTATATCTGATTACACTAATTTATAAATGAAACATAGAGAATTCCTTTCCAATAGAGTCCAAATTTCTATAACTGGTGATTTTTTTTCTTCATGAAATGTTTTTTGGTTTTGAAAATAAAAGTACGAATTTCTTAGTTTGCTGCCTGAATAACTGTATGGTAATTTTATAAAATATCTTTTGTTTTGAGTAGTACACTTAGCTAGATTTCTATTTGTACTATTTCTATTGTGTTCTAAGTAATTGTTATTGTATCTGGCAAACATTGAAAAATGTATGTACCATTAAAGTAATCTTAGTAATATTTTATTGGTCTTAGTAAGCATTTATTTTACATTGGTCTCTTTAGATATGCCCTTATTTACACACAAATGTGAAGTTTTGGTGTGAGGAACATAAAGGCTCGACATAGAGTCTGTGCCAGGGGACTGAGGAGCTCAGAGAAAAGTCCTCTCAAGCAAACCTCAGGTCCATCCATATTTATTATCATAAAGTGGGAAGAAGTAGATAAAAACTGTTTATCAGACAGCAGCACTGATAAGGGAGGATGTGGAGAAGATTGTAACAGGGGTCCTCAAACTTTTTAAACAGGAGGCCAGTTCACTGTCCCTCAGACTGTTGGAGGGCCAGACTGAGGGCCTGGGATGAGTCACCTGCTAAGCAGGACACGCAGCAGCAGCAAAAACACCCAGCAGACCAGATAAATGTCCTAGGCAGTCTGTAGTATGAGGACCCCTGACATAGAATGATCTCCACCTTTGTTTTTACAAAATCTCTGACCTTGAGCACAATCTTTGCCTCCACCATCGAGAGACTTTTGGAAGCCACAGAATCTTTACTGCCATATCTCACATGTGCATTCTCTCTTGGAGGTCAGTTTGCTGTCCTCCTGCATGTACACAACTCACACGCCATTCTTGTGACTCAAAGCCGAAAGCAAGCCTGTGCTCAAGGTCAGGGAACAATTGGCCCTACACAAATGAATATGTGTAATGTTTGTGTGAATAATATAATTAACATACAGAAAAATATTTGTATTTGTGCCATGTTGTCAAACAAAGGTGCTAATGAGCAAAGTGTTGCCAATTTTGTAGAGAAAGAATTTAAAACAGAATTAGTCTTTAGTCTGTTAAGATGGTGTTAACTGAAAGAGGCCAATTCAACTTCTAGGATAGCTTATTCTGAGCCGATATATGAACACCCTGATTTTAGTGTTTTCTTTGACTTTCATTTTTTTAGTACATCAGGAGTGCTGTGAAGGGACAACATGATGTGTTTGTGCTTTCTCAATGGCTATATCCTTCACCACTGATAAATACTAATGTGTCTGATAGTGGCCTAGATCCTGTGTAGATCACTATGTATTTATTTTGTATTATATGTAAATTTAGTTATAGAAAACATTTGAATTGAGATAGTTAGCAATATGTAGCTTATAACCTGTCTGACCACTTGGTTTGTTGCTTAGGCCACTGAGCCATGCCTGTATCACCCTTAAGAAGGCATTAGTTATTTTCATTTGAGAAAATTTTCCCGGAACTTGGACCGTGGACTCTGTTTCCATACATGCCATTGTAGTATTTCTTAGAAAAATATAAGATTTATAAAAAGAGAGGAAAGATAAAATACTTAGTATAGTATTTGGTACTTAATAACTTAGTTAATTCTGAATTGTAATAAATTATGTGATGCTATGTATGTAAATTTCTTTGAACAAAAATGCAAATGGCAGAAGTCAATACCAAATTCCTAGCATTGGAAATAAGGGATTAGTCCTAAGATTACACAATAAAACAGTTGGGAAAAGTTAGCAGCAAGAACAGGCTTATCCTACAGCCAGCAGCACATAAACAAAGTAGTTGTCCACATACTTACAAGGCAAGGTTACTGACACACTGTGAATTACAAAAGCAAGACTACTTGTTCCTAAAGGTTCTAGGAAATTGGGTACCTAAAGAATTTTAGGGCAAATAAAGGAGAGAATTGCAGTATACATTTTCTTCAGTCCTTTTGGGCTAGATTATACTGTTGAGACTAATGACACAGTTAGTGCTTTCTTTCTTCTGGGTCATACAAGGAAAAGGAGAATGTCAGGCTGCCTCAGCAGGACCCCTGAAGGCATTGGGCTTACTACTGCCCTCACTCTTTCTTGTCCCCAGCTCCCAAATGAAGCATTTGTGTAGTAACATGTATATTACAGTCTTCTGTATGTATTAAATGTTTGCCTGACGTCGTCTCTTACTTTCCTCTTTCATTCTGGCCTCAAACACGCCATGCACATTCCCACCCAGGGCCCGTCTTTGATGCCCACTGTCTGTTCTCAGATCCACATAGCTCACACTTCACTCACTCTCTTACTGATTTGAGAGCTTTTTTCAAATGCCACCTTTACTGTGAGGGCTAACTCGACCACTGTACTTAAAATTGCCCCTCCCTAGCCTTTCTGACTTTCTTGCTCTCTGTATTTTCTAGAGCACTTGCTATCTTCTAACACACTACATATTGTTGTTAACTAATACTGTGTCATTATCTGTTTTCTCTTACTCTGCATTGGAGGCACATTCCTCATTTGCAGTTTTTACCTAGTTCTTTGTTTTGTCTCTGGT
Source organism: Galagoides demidoff (assembly GCA_963574575.1). Taxonomy (NCBI): domain Eukaryota; kingdom Metazoa; phylum Chordata; class Mammalia; order Primates; family Galagidae; genus Galagoides; species Galagoides demidoff. The sequence continues at coordinate 9,365 of CAUYQV010194957.1, forward strand.
GCCTAGAATAACTTTAGCTGGTCATAATGGCTGTTTACTAAATATTTGCTAAACGAATAAATGAATGAACTGCCAGCCTGGCTTTATTTCATGCATCAGTGCAGATGTGTAGCATATGAAAGTTAATTGTTCCAGGATAACTTCTTTTCATTTTTTAAAATTTTATAGCAGTTTTATTGACATAAAATGCATACACCATACAGTTCTCCTAAAGAATACAGTTCATTAATTTTCCCTTATAGTGGGAGTCATGCAGTCATCATTGGGGTCTATTTTAGAACACTTTCATCACCCCCCAGAATCTCTACAGTTACTCCACATTTCTTACCTCCTGATCTCCTCTGGTCCTAGATGACCACTAGTCTACTTTTTATCTCTATTTGCCTATTCTGTACACTTCGTATGAGTGGTTCACATAACATCTGGTGTTTTGTGACTGGCTTCTTTCACTTAGCATGTTTTCAGATTTCATCCATGTTGTAGCACATTATCAGTACTTCATTTCTTTTATGGCCAATAAAACTCGAGCATGTGCATATACCACATTTTGAGTATCCATTCATCAACTCACAGACATTTTTGTACACATGTTTGTATAAATATTTGGGGGAGGTATGTTCTCAATTCTTTTGGATATAACCTAATAGTAGAATGTCTGTGTCATCTGCTAACTCTGTATTTAACTTTTTAAGAAACTACCACACAGTTTTTCAAAACAGCTGGGCCATTTTACAGTTCCACTATTAGTGTATGGGAGTTTCAGACCCCTCATATTCTTGCCAGTGCTTGTACCTATCTTTTTGATTCTCCTCACCCTAATGGGTGTACAGTGGTATCTCATTGTGATTTTGATTTGCGTTTCTCTGATGGATAAATAATGTTGAGCCTCGTTTTATGTGTTCATTGGCCATTTATATGTCTTCTATGTCTATTAGATCTTTTGCCCATTTTTTGGTTAATATTTCTTTTTAATGTCATATATCTTTATGAGGATACTAGATCCTTATGGGATATATGATTTGAAAATATTTTCTCCTATTCTGTGGCCTTTCTTTTTCTTTTTCTTAAGTTAAAAATTAAATTATTTTGTCTTTTGTTAATTGAGATATAATTCACGTACCACAAAATTCTCCCTTAGTTATACAATTAAGTAGTTTTCAGTATATTTATAAGGTTGTGATGATAGTAGTCAGCACTACTATCATTGAACCTGTTGTCATTCCCCTTCTTTTCCTCCCCACAACCCCTGGCAACCACAACTTGACTTTCTGTCTCTGTGGATTTGCCTGTTCTGGACATTTCATATACATGGAATCAAGTTTGTAGTCTTTTGCGTCTGGCTCCTTCACATAGCATAATGTTTTCAAGGTTGGACCATGTTGTTGCATGTGTAAGTACTTTATTCCTATTTCTTTCATTATTTTTTTTAATTTCAAAGTATTATGAAGCAGAAATGTTTTGGCTATATGAGTTACTTTTCTACAGTTTGAGTCAAAGGTATGAGGATACCCCTTACCCATAGTGATTTTATTAAAAGTTTAATTGCATGTATGTATATACATGTGTGTGTATGCCTTTACAAAGATAGATTTGAACCTTAGCTAATGTTCATCATTAAATACTAAATTTCAGAGAGAAGTCAGTGAAAATAATATTAATTGTCATGTATTGAAGTTACATGGTACTTGAAAATAAATTTATATTTTTCATTATGACTTCTCTGCACTTGACTTCCCTGTAACTGTAAAAAGAATGCTTCACTTATCTGACATTAGCAGTGATCCCTGTGTTCCATATAAACGTATTTTCAAGGTGACTCAAGGACCAACACTTTTATGGTAATTATATTGCCAATTTTCTTCCCTTATTAAACAGATTACTGAAAGTGGTTTTTAACCCTTTTTAGGGTCATAATAATTGGATGTATTTTCAGCCTAGCCCCACCCTTTGTACTTCAGCTCTTTAAATTACTATTACTGTTAATTACTATTTCAGTTAATTTAATGGATCATTCTGATTTAGTTAATGACTCCTACCAATCATTTCCCTCATGATGTTATTCTTATTCATTCATTTATACAAATATTTATTGGATACTCACTGCATGCCAGGCACTGTTCTAGGCACCAATGATGCAGTACTCATAGGCAAGCAAGTTACTGGTTACCTAATCATTTTGAAACTTTCAAATTGCAGAGTGTACCAGAGAGAAATAGTTACAAAGCACCAAGCCAGATAAATGTGAATCTTTAGGAGGTTTTTTTTGCTATATATCCTTTTTTTAAATGTCATGATAAAATATACATATGTATAATTTACTGTCTTAACCATTTATAAGTATATTTCTGTGGTTTTAAGTGTATTTCATGTTGCTATTGTAATGGCTACCACCAGTCCATCTCCAGAACTTTTTCATTGCCTGTTGAAACTATACCCAAAAAACACTAACTCCCTTTAGCCACCTCTATATGTTCATTTAGTTTTCCCTAATTAGTAACAGGAGGCATACTCTATATTCTAAAACTGGAGCCTCACTTACCCCTGTGTCCATGTTCTCACATCTGAAGAAAGAGTAGGATAGTCATTTTGAAATAACTTTGTGGTGTAAATAATTTAGAGCATGTAAGCTTGTTTACCTTTAGTAAAATTTTAGTATCTGTTATTTTAAAAAATGACCTTTTTCTCTCTTATGTACTGTTGGTGGGAATATAAGTAGATAAAGCTTTGTATTCCATTTATTTGTGCATGAGTCTGATTTTTGCAAACTACTTAGACCTTTTTTTCCTTTTCTCTTTTTGTTGAGACATGGCCTCACTCTTTTGGCCAATACTAGAGTGAAGTGGTATCCTCATAGCTCACTGCAGCCTCCAACTCCAACTTGGGGGCTCAAGTGATCCTCCCAAGTAGCTAGAGCTATAAGGCCCACATTACCACACCCAGCTAATTTTTCTATTTCTTGTGGAGACAGGGTCTCACTCTTGCTCAGGCTCATCTCAAGCTCCTCAAGCTTCATCAGTCCTTCCCTCTTGGCCACCCAAAGCTCTGCGATTACAGGCATGAGGCACTGTACATGGCACCCTTCTTTCTTGATAGTGTTCTTTGAAATACAATTTTTAATTTCAATGAACTTCAATTCATCTACTTGTAGTTTTTTCCTTATACTTTTGATGTCATATTTAAGACACTACTACAGGGCTTGGCACCTGTAGCTCACTGGTTAGCGCGCCGGCCACATGCACGGGGCTGGCAGGTTCAAACCTGGCCTGAGCCTGCTAAACAACAGTGACAACTACAACAACAACAGAAAAAGCTGGGCATTCTGGTAGGCACCTGTAGTCCTAGCTACTTGGATAGCTGAGACAGGAGAATTGCTTCAAAGAGCTTGAGGTGGTTGCTGTGAGCTATGATGCCACAGTACTCTACTGAGGGGCAACATAGTGAGACTGTGTCTCAAAAAAAAAAAAAAGAAAGAAAGAAAGAAAGAAAGAAAGAAACTACTACAGGTAGTAGTAATGATTTCCCGAGTAACATCTTCTAAAAGTTTTATAGTTTTAGCTCTTAAGTTTAGATACAGTTTGAGTTAATTTTCTATGTAGTGTAAGGTAAGGGTTCAATT
>CAUYQV010194958.1:0-37027 GCA_963574575.1 Galagoides demidoff
GTGGTCCCAGCTACTTGGGAGGCGGAGGCAGGAGACTCGCTTGAGCCCAGGAGTTGGAGGTTGCTATGAGCTGTGATGCCATGGCACTCTACCCAGGGGGATAGCTTGAGGCTCCGTCTCAAAAAAAAAAAAAAAAAACTACATGTGTGCTACGCACCATGCACAAAAATAAAATTCAGATAGATTAAAGCTAAACGTGTAAAGAAAAAATATATACAAGTAATAGATGGATATTCTCCAACTTTAGCGAGCATCAAAATCATGTAGACAGACTGGGCGCCTGTGGCTCAAGCGCCACATACACCTGAGCTGGCGGGTTTGAATCCAGCCCGGGCCTGCCAAACAACAATGATGGCTGCAACCAAAAAATAGCCAGGCGTTGTGGCGGGCGCCTGTAGTCCCAGCTACTTGGGAGGCGAAGGCAGGAGAATCGTTTGAGCCCAGGAGTTGGAGATTGCTGTGAGCTGTGATACCACGCACTCTACCCAGGGCAACAGCTTGAGGCTCTGTCTCAAAAAAAAAAAAAAATCATGTAGACGCGATTGTGTTAAAATCCAAATTGCTAAGTCCCACTCCAGAGTTTTGATACAGTAGGTCTGGGAGTGGCCTAAGAGTGTACATTTGCTAATACATTTTTTCCCCCAGGGATTACGCGTAGAGTACCACTGTAGTAGATGGATATGTGGAAAGATATGGGGAGGGGGGGTTGTTTGTTTTTGTTGTTGTTTTGAGTCAGAGTCTCACTATGTCGCCCTTGGTAGAGTGCTGTGGTGTCAAGCTCACAGCAACCTCAAAGTCTTGGGCTTAAGCGATTTTCTTGCCTCAGCCTCCCAAGTAGCTGGGACTACAGGGGCCCGCCACAACGACCGGCTATTTTTGTTGTTGTTCAGTTGTCATTGTTGTATAGGTGGCCTGGGCTGGTTTCAAACCCGCCAGCCTTGGTGTATGTGGCTGGTGCCCTACTCACTGAGCTACAGGCACCAGGGCGCCAAGTGGAAAGATATGTTTTTGATCTTGAGTTAGAAAGCTCTTTCTAAACCCAACGCAAAAATGAAGAAAGCTTAAAAGAAATTACAGTGAAAGTAAAGCTTGGTGTATTTGCCAAATAAATTACACAAAGAAAGGATTAAAAGACTACCTATACAAGGAGAGTTTATAAATGAGTAAAGAAAAGAGAAACAGCAAGTCAAGAAAAGGCTTAGCACACAAGAAATAAAATTACCAACTAAGTATGAGAAGGTGCCCCCTCATAACCACAAGAACACAAATTAAAACAAGAAGATGGTACTTATTTTCCCATCACATTGGACAGGAAAAACTTAAGATTGATAATACACAGTGTTAACCCCAAGACTGCATTAATGTACACAGCGATGATTTAATTTAAAAAAAAAAAACAACACAGTGTTAAGATGAATGTAGGAAGATGAAAACAAAATTTTTTTTTTGGCTGTTTTTGGCCAGGGCTGGGCTTGAACCCGCCACCTCTGGCATATGGGACCAGTACCCTACCCTTTTGAGCCACAGGCGCCGCCCCAAAGATGAAAATTCTAAGACTCTTGGTGGAACTATAAATTGATAAGAGCTTTTTGAAGAGCACATTATTAAAATGTGTATAGCATAGTGCAGCAGTTACATTTCTGAGAATCTACTGTAACTAAGTGCTTGTCCATGTTCTCAATCGGTGATGCACAATATTGAACAGTTGAAACAGCCCATCTCTAAGAAATTATCTAGGATGGTAAACTGAGGTACATTGGAACATTGTAGCAATTAAAATGAGGCCACTTTGTGTGTACTAATGTGGAGAAATAGACAAGAACCACCAATATGTGTAGAATTACAAAAAGCAAAACAGGTATAGATCTTTTTTACTTTATGGAAATTCTCAAATGTAGACAGAGGGAGAAAAATAATGACCTTTTGGTCCCAATCACCCAACTTCAGTGACAAAATATATTTATGCATATACATTTCTCCCCCCTCCTTTATTACTCTTTAAACTTACCAGCCTTTCTATTCCTTTAGCTTGCTATGCCCTTTTCTGTCCTAGCACCTTTGAACTAGCTGTTTCCTCTGCTGACTGGCCTGTCATTTCAGTTTAAAGTTCAACTCTTCATCCTTCCTGACCCCCTTACCTCATTTCAAAGTCTTTGATTACGTTACCCTGCCTTATTATCCCAGCACTGTCACTACCTCACCTTTTTCTTATTTTATTCAACAGCACCTGCCACAAAGTAGACATTGACAAATACCTTATATACCTGGATCACCTAATCACTTAACACCTGACACAGTTTCCAAAATATATCATCTTTCCACTCATCTAAGTTGTTTTGGAAAAGCACTTTTTGAATTTACATATGACATTGTTCCTGGAAATGTATTCCAAGCCCCAGGAGTTGTTCCTATAAACATCAGGCTTTTTGCTTTATTTGTTCATCCTAAAAATAAGTATTCATAATCTCTACAACATAAGCATTGTTATTTTTTAAGTAATATTTAATTTGTGAAGACACAGCCTCAGGAGAAATTACTAAGACAGGTTTCGTACCCAACATCCCCTCTTTTTCTTTTTCATATTCTGTTGGTGGTCTCTACAAGCCTCCCAAATTGACATTGATAGAGGTTATTCTAGTCGAGGAGTTGTCATTCAAAATAAGATAGTTGAGGCATGGCACCCATGCTCAGTGGTTAGGGCACCGGCCACATACACTGAGGCAGGCAGGTTCGAACATGGCCCAGGCCTGCTAAACAACAATGACAACTGCAACAAAAAAATAGCTGGGCATTGTGGCAGGTGCCTGTAGTCCCAGCTACTTGGGAGGCTGAGGCAAGAGAATCGCTTAAGCCCAAGAGTTTGAGGTTGCTGTGAGCTGTGACGCTATGGCACTCTACCCAGGGAAACAACTTGAGACTCTGTCTCAAAATAAATAAATAAGTAAATAAAGTAGTTGAGAGAGTAGGTCATGATTAGATTTTTGTAAGGACTTATGTATAAAAGATTGCCTTTTTCCTAAAGAATACTTTTGGGGAGAAAAAAAAAAACTTGTATTGGGAAGTATTTGTTAAACAAATGATGCAAATATATATAAAAAACCTGAAAAACACATAATAGTTTTTAGCTTTGGAGAGGACAGATGGGTGATTTGGGTGGAGGGCTGTTTTGTTGATTTATTTTGTTATTGTTGTCATCATAAGGTAACTGAGAGCCAGCCAGGGAAATCATTGTGGGTAGAGTCACCCAGCAGCAGAGGCAGCACTGGAATTGCATGATTGCTCCCTGGATGCCAGACTGGGCCACTCCCACCACAGTAGAGCAAGGCAGTGACATCCCAACCAGAAAGACTCCTCTGTCCTGGGAATCTCAGGTGGCCATCACCTGTATTCCATCACACTTAATATAAGGACAGCTATTGGGGGGTTCTTCTATGGTTTCCATTTCTGCTCTTCAACAAAGACCTTTATTTGCTTTCATTTTCAGAGCGGAAAAACTGTTTTGGCTAACTTTCTGACAGAATCTTCTGATATCACTGAATACAACCCAACCCAAGGAGTAAGGTAAGCCCTGACAAATTTGTGTCCCATAGAGTCCCTAGCTATCACCCACCTCCTACTTTTGCTGCTGTTGGCACTTCAAAAGTATAATGTTTCCTAATTATAGGTACTGCTGCTGTTGTTTTATTTTTAGGATTCTGGAATTTGAGAACCCACATGTTACCAGCAACAGCAAAGGCACAGGGTGTGAATTTGAACTATGGGACTGTGGCGGGGATACAAAGTATGTTTCCTTCAAAGAAGATCTGCTTCATCAAATAGGATAAAAATCAAATCATCTACCCACCAGATACCACAGCATTGGTCCTGCCATGTTTCCCGGCATGTATAAAGGGCTTGATAAATTATTTGATGACATGTATTGCTTTATAAACTTTAGCAATTGAGTTATGATACAAATAGGAGTCATCAACCAATTATTAATACTAAGATACTCTTTTCTTTTCTTTTTTTTGAGACGCCATGATAGAATGCTATGGGGTCATAGCTCACAGCAACCTCAAATTCTTGAGCTCAGGCGATTCTCTTACCTAGCTTCCCAGGTAGCTGGGACTACAAGCACCCACCACAACGCCTGGCCAGTTTTTCCCTTTTTAGTAGAGCCAGGGCATCACTCTTGCTCAAGCTGGTCTCAAATTTCTGAGTTCAGGTGATCTACCCACCTCAGCCTCCTAGAGTGCTGGGATTACAGGGCAAGACACTGAGCCTGCTCTAAGATACTATAAATTTGGTTTGGCACCCATAGTTCAGTGGCTAGGGTGCCAGCCACATATACCAGAGCTGGCGGGTTGGAACCCAGCCCGGGCCTGCCAAACTGCCAAACAATAGTGACAACTACAACCAAAAGATAGCCAGGCATTGTGACGGGTGCCTATAGTCCCAGCTACTTGGGAGGCTGAGGCAAGAGAATCAGAGTTTGAGGTTGCTGTGAGCTGTGACACCATGGTGCTCTACCGAGGGCAACGGAGGGAGACTCTATCTCCAAAAAAAATAAACTCCAAAGTTAGAAACCAAAATGACCTAAACTTTCCTCTGGCTTTTTTTCTTTTTTTTTTTGTTTGAAACATGTTCTCATGTTCACAGGCTAGAGTGCAGTAGTATCATCATGGTTCACTGCAACCTCAAATAATCCTGCCTTAGTCTCCTAAGTAGCTGGGGCTATAGACATGTGCCACCATACTTAGCTAATTTTTTGTAGTGATGGGGTCTTGCTATTAAGGCTGGTCTCGAACTCCTGGCCTCAAGTGATCCTTCCCACCTTAGCTTCCCAAAGTGCTAGGATTATAGGCATAAACCTCCATGCCTGGCCCCCTCTGGCTTTTTTTCTGCCTTGCAGGTTTGAGTCCTGCTGGCCAGCCCTGATGAAGGATGCCCATGGAGTGGTGATCATCTTTAATGCTGACATCCCAAGCCACCGGAAGGAAATAGAAATGTGGTATTCCTGCTTTGTCCAGCAGCAGTTCTTACAGGATACTCAGTGTCTGTTAATTGCACACCACAAACCAGGCTCCGGAGGTGATAAAGGAAGACTGTCTTTGTGTAAGAAGGCTGGAATTTCTCTTTCTTCTTTTGTCTTGAACATTTGAGGCACTTATACATTTCCATATGTCTTTGAAACCACCAGGTATGTGCAGTTATTGAACACCTACTGTGTCCTAGATATTTGTTTTTCTTTTCTCTCTCTCTCTCTTTTTTTAACAACAGGGATAAGTTCTGAAAACTAGATATTTGTTTTTCTCACCTTGAAAATCAGAATTGTCAGATTGCAAGGTCCATCATAACATCCATGCCAGGATACAGACACCCAAGTAGCAGGCACTCACTCAGTGTGGGAAAAACCTGGTTTTGGCCATTCATTGGTACTGTTGGGGACATTGTTTCCTGACAGATCTTATCTCAAGGATAACTTCCAATTCACATATGATACACATATTCCAGCGGTGACAAAGTCATCCTGAAAAACAACTCAGAGAATATTCAGAAATAAAATGAGAAGAAGAGAGAATCTATTCCTTTCTGGTTTAGGAACAAAAAGGATCTGGAAGTGGTTTGTAAAGTTTTTATTCTATCACCAGGTGGCAGCATGGTGAAACTGTTCCCTATTCAGTTGTGTCAAGCAAGACATAACTTTATTTGTGGACTTTAGAAAGTTAAAAGAATTGGCTTCTAGGAGTCTCAGGTCACAGGGAGCTGGAAAGATCCCCTCGGTAAAACTCCAGACCTAATTAACCTTATTTTCCTTTTTAAGCACCACCCTTGAACAAGCTGAAGCTGGTACACTCGAATCTTGAGGACGACCCTGAGGATATCCGGATGGAATTCATAAAGTATTTAAAAGGCATAATCAACTCCATGTCTGAGAGCAGAGACAGGGAGGAGATGTCAATTATCACCTAACCAGCCTTCACCTGGGACTCCCGCATTCCTGATGATGCCAACATCTTTCTCATTGCACATCTGAAATCACATGCAGCTACTGATGTTTTCTTCTCCGCTATAGAAAAAATTTTCCCATCAGCTAGAAGGTACTACTAGTAAGCCAGGGAGATGACTCATACCATCTATGCTCTGTTCTTAGTCCATTTGAGAAAAATCCTATCATTGGGTTCTGAATTCCTGGCCCCAGACCATTCCAAAGCTGGAAATTTGAGGGTTTTCTTTTTCCCCTTCACATGTATATAAAACTTGTGCCATTGTAACTATCATAACCCCATTATACAATAGTTTAATCCATGGGTATTGGTTTGAATGTGATAATTTTCATTCCTTGATTTACTCAACAAATACCAACTGGTTGAGCATCTGCTATGTGCACTGCACAGTTTTGGCTGCTGACCACATACAGCATAAATGAGAAAGACAAAAATCTTGGCCCTCATGGAGCTTTCATTCTATTTTTCTAAATAATAGTAAGGTAGAGACAAAGACTTAAGTACTACCTGTTGGATATGCAAAAAAAACAAACAACAACAACAAAAAAAACTTCTACACTTTTTATAAGTGCTTTAAATCTTTAAATTGCTTTAAATCTCACATGTTCCCCTCCAAAGCACCTGAGGTACTTACCATGCTAAATGAAGGTATAGTTGACCCTCATTCATGGATTCTGTATCTGGGAATTTGCCTACTCACTAAAATTTACTTCTAACCTCCCAATCAATACTTTCCTTATAGACAAGCACAGGGTGGCAAAAAATCGGAATTGCCCAATGCACACATTCCCAGCTGAAGTCAAACGGGAGTTCTGCCTTCTCGTTTCAGCTCTCATACTATAAACAAATGGCCTTTTCATGTTCTACTTTATGTCACGTTTTTTGCTTTTTCTCGGTGATTTTGCTGTTTAACATGCCCCCAAGGATAGTGCTGCAGTGCTGTCTAGTTTCCCTAAGTGCAAGCAGGCTGTGATGTGCCTTATGGAGAAAATATGTGTTTTATTTATTTTGGATTAATATAATGGTACATATGATTGGGTTACATTGTTCACATTTGTTAGGTGGCATTCAAGTTGTAGTTGAATCCTTTACCCAGGAGGTAATTATGCTCGTTAGGTGAGAGCTTACTGAGCCCCTCCCCCCACTCATTCCCCCTACTTGAAATTGTGTTTTTTCATTCCTGTGGACCTGTAGTTGTTCATCTGCTTATTTGAAATGAAAGTATCTGTTTTATATAAGTTTCATTCAAGTGTGAGTAACAGTGCTGTCAGCCATGAGTTCAATGTTAATGAATCAAATATATATTAAATAAAATGTCTTTAAAAAGAAATACATAAAACAAAGTTATATATTGACCAGCTGATGGAAATGGGACAGAGACTCATAGAAATTGACCTTGTATTTGCCCTAGGAGCAAATATTCATTATTTGCTAATTCAGTGTTCTTGGTGACTTTATAGAACATAACTACTGTGAATAACAAGTATCAGCTATCTCCACCTCTTACAGTTAGAGACTTTCCCGTTAATTCTGTCTCTGGGATAAATATTTAATTAATTCACAGTTACAATCCACTTCTGCCTTCTCCCAAAGATGATGTCAAGGTATCTGGAAAGTATGTGTGTCCTACTGAGATGGGGCAGCTGTTCCAATGGTGGGCACTCTGGTTACTCCCTGCTGGCCATGTCCTGGGAAGTCCCAAGACTGTTGAGGCTTGTGGCATGGGCTTTTCACACATTCCAGAATCCACAGTCCCCAGGTTCACTCTACTCCATCCCACCTGAGCCAAGGCCATCTACTGAGAGTCACCAGTGTCCTTCTACCAATATCACATCTGTAGAGACCCTTTTTCCAAATAAAGTAACATTTTCAGGTCCAGGGAATAGAGCTTGATATTTTAGGGGAAAATTATTCAGCCTACCATAGGCCTGGACCCCACACCCCTGCTCCTCCACTGTCTTGTAGTAACTGGGCAGATGATTCCACTCATGGCTAGAGTGTCACCCTCTGACACTCTAAACCACAACCATCGCAGGACAAAATTAAAGGATGTTTTAACATTTTTGAAAGGAAGCCACTTAGAATATGGTTTGTAAGTAGCTGCAGATAGAACTTACATCCTCTTTCTTTAAACCAAACAAATGACCAACCTAGTATTCAGAAGTTCTATCCATTGTAAAGAAAGTATGACTTACATCATAACTCCAATGTCCATGTCTCAAAACTGTTCAGGCAAAGCTCCTGGAAATCATTAGACACCTTATGGAACACTAGAAAACCCTTATATCCATAAGGTAGGCTAATCTTCTGTCACACAGCTTAGATTTTGCTAGTGACTGAGGACATACAGCAGTTAATTTAAAAAAAAAATAGTACTCCTGTTAACCATTGAAAAGGTAACTGGATGTGTATCACTTAAGAAAATTACTTTGGGCTCAGCACCTGTAGCTTAAAAGGCTAAGGCGTCAGTCACATACACTGGAGCTGGTGGATTCTTTTTTTTTTTTGAGACCGAGCCTCAAGCTATCCCCCTGGGTAGAGGGCCATGGCATCACAGCTCATAGCAACCTCCAACTCCTGAGCTCAAGCGAGTTTCCTGCCTCAGCCTCCCAAGTAGCTGGGACCACAGCCGCCCGCCACAACGCCCAGCCATTTTTTGGTTGCAGCCATCATTGTTTGGCGGGCCCGGGCTGGGGATTCGAACCCGCCACCTTAGGTGTACGTGGCTGACGCCTTAGCCTATTGAGCCACAGGCGCCAAGCCGAGCTGGTGGATTCTAATCCAGCCCAGGCTTGCCAAACAATGACACCTACAACTAAAAAATAGCTGGGCATTGTGGTGGGTGCCTGTAATCCCAACTACTTGCGAAGCTGAGGCAAGAGAATCGCTTAAGCCCAAGAGTTTGCGGTTGCTGTGCATTGTGATGCCACGGCACTCTACCCAGGGTGACAGCTTGAGACTCTTGCTCAAAAAAGAAAATTACTCTGAAATATGGCTCTTCTAGATCTTGACTTTTCAAGAAGGTGACTGTGCCTTCCCCATCTAATTTTTGAGAGTTACAGGAATGTCCTGGCCTTGGCTGATGGTTTCTAAATGACTATACTCTTTCCTTAGACAAGAAATGAATGGTTCCATGTCTTAAAAACCAAAATCAAAGAAATTAAATAAATGAGGAGGGAGGAAACTTGAATGTTAAGAACAGATTACATATTTTTGATATCACTTCTCTAAACTACTTTATCAGTTAAATATATTTATGTCATGGGCCATTCTTACTGAAGTTAAAAGCCAATGGAAATGTGTGTGCCAACTACTCCCACTTCAAAAGGAAAGTTCTTGGTGCTTTGATGTGAGCAACACATCATTTATCTTTATGTACTGTACAATTCATTCCTATCTTGGCTTTTTGATAGGCTATAATAGGCTTTTAAAATATGCATCCTTCTCTAAAGCCCCAGTGTAGATTTATTCTTTCAATCAGGCATAATAGATTTTAGATGTTCAAAGTGTTGTGAGAAATAAAAATAATCCATCTCTTTTACATTTACAGTGTTGCTAAAGTTTTGTGATAAGTGCTTTATTCATAAACATTCTGATTTCTTCTGTGTGACTTTTAAAAGCCCAGAAAACACCTAGTTAACCATATCACTTAATTAATATTTTGGTCAGAGGAATAAAATGCTAATTTTATCAAAGTAAATGATGAACTTGGTTTCTACTCATAGAAAGCTATTTCAAGTGCTTTTCAAGAATATGTCTACTTTGCAAATCCAGCTACACTTGGAATCTATCACCCTTTTAGGGTGCAACTTAGCAGGAAGTTGAGCTCTGTATTTTAAAAAATAGTGACAGTGGCTTTACGATATCATTCATAAATGAGATGAACACTGTAGATATGATTCTTCTCTATGAGGAGGAGAATAGTGGGAGACGGTAGGTGAGGTCAACTATACAAGCCAGCCAAAGGGCACAGACTTTATTCTATTAGCCATTAACAGCTATAAGCCCACCAGGGACAGATCACTCTGGGGAAGGCGTGGAGAACAGACTTAAGGAACAGACGACTGGAGTCAGTCAAGGTTGTAGTGAGAAGAAAGGTACAAATTCCGTAAGTACTTAGGAGGCAAAATTTGCGTTTGAATGGACAAGAAGGGAGATGGCTTTTGTTCTCGGTGTACCTGGCTTGTAACAGCTGTGGAGGAGGTAGCAGGGAATCAGTGACTACATTTCCCATAGTTCTAGAGGCAGCGTCCCAGAAGGCTGTGCGACGTTCGCTTTGGCCCTGAACGTCCGTGAAATGTGGACAGAGGAGAGGTGCTCTTTAACGTTGCTTCACAACCAGATTTCCCATTCATCACTTCTCTAGGCCTTTCTCTGTTTGCTGGCGTCGGGGGCCCGATACCCGGGACTTATCTCCTTGACAATTCCACTATGTTACCGTTTGGGCGCCTCGCGACCGTAAGTGGCGTGCGCCTGGCACCTTTTGGGAAATGTAGTTGGTTTGCCGGTGGACAGGACGCAGGGCCCGGGGCACTTGGACGGCCTAATTCTGAAGCCGCAGGTGTCTGAGTGGTCTTGCGTGTGATCAAAAGCTGGCCGGAGCCATCGACCGTCGCAGAGCCGACGAACCTGCTTATTTCTAGCCTGGTCCTTCTCCATTGCAACCGGCTCGCCGCTGATAACTCTGGGAACTGTAGTTGGGAGGGAGCCAGGGCCGGCCCAGAAAATCTAGTGGCTGCCGTTAGCGTTCGCCACCGGCCACTGCAGGCGCAGCGGTCAGAGCGAGCGCGGGAACCCCAGCCTCGCTCGCCCTTCGAAGGGTGAGGATTTCCTAGCGTCCTAGGAGAGCTGCATTACCTCCGTCTCTAAGCCCGGCTGGACGCGTGGGGTGCCAGTCCCAGGGACCCCAGGGAAGCGCTCCGCTTCCGCGCCTGCACGGACCCACCCCTACAGGCCTGGGAGCCCACTTCTGTCTGCTGGTCTCAGCTTCCTAGGAATGTGTTCGGCTGGAGTTTGGTGTAGTCGCAGAGTGGATCCTGGTGATCAGGGTGGGTCCACAGAGTGGGTCAGAGCAGAGAGTATATACCATCTGGCCCCGTCCTCCTCTGTTAGAAAAGGGGGATCTGCATGGCCCTGTCAACTCTTTGGTGCTGGCTCAATGAAATAGACTTCCAACTTGTGGCCTTTTGGACACGTCAAAGGAATAAATTTCTGTTGTTTTAAACAACAACCTCAACACACACACATGAAAAAGAAATACATAAAAAAGGGATCGGAGGTCAGAGAATCAGTGATTGACCCCAAATAGAGGGTTCCCCCCATAACTGCTCGCCCATTTATTTCTAGCACAAAGCACAGTGCTAGCACAGAACAGGTGGTCAAACGTTTGTTAAGCGTCATTTCATTCTAAGGACAAACAGCTGAAGTACTTAAAATAAATTACAAGATTTTAAAACAATTTTTTAAAGAAGGAAAATGGACCTGTACATGTAAAGACTTACTAGCCAAATGCAACCTTGTAGGCCTTAAATTCGGATCATTATTCTAACAGCCAGCTGTGAATTTTTTTTTAAATCAGAGATATGTGAATATTGGTGATATTAAGGAATTATTCTTTAAAATTTTTAGTTGTGATGATAATGCTTTGGGGGTTATGCTTTAAAAAAGAAAAACAACAAGGGTACAGATTTTATTAATAAAATATCTGAGATTTGCTTCAGAAATATCCAGTGTGGGGTTGCACCTGTGGCTCAAGGAGTAGGCCGCTGGCCCCATATGCCTGAGGTGGTGGGTTCAAACCGGATCCTGGCCAAAAACTGAAAAAAAAAAAAAAAACCCCCACAAAAAACCAAAACAGAAATACCCAGTGTGGCAGGACAGAAAGGATCATGGAAAGAAAAGTGGCCAGGTGTTGATAATTGTTGGCACTGCCGTGGTACATGGGGATCACTAAACTATTCTCTCTACTGTCATATATGTTCTCATTATTAAAATGTAATGAGTAATTGGGCGGCACCTGTGGCTCACTGAGTAGGGCCCTGGCCCCATATAATGAGGGTGGCGGGTTCTACCCAGCCCTGGCCAAACTGCAACAAAAAAATAGCCAGGCATTGTGGCAGGCGCCTGTAGTCCCAGCTATTCAGGAGGCTGAGACAAGAGAATTGCCTAAGCCCAAGAGCTGGAGGTTGCTGTGCGCTTTGACACCAGGGCACTCTACCAAGGCAACAGAGTGAGACCCTGTCTCTTAAAAAAAAAAAAAAGTAATGAGTAATTTACAGATGGGCCCTGTACTTAACAACAACATAATTTAATGTTTTAAAACATAAAAGTATTTTATTTAGGGCAGTGCCTGTGGCTCAAAGGAGTAGGGCGCTGGCCCCATTTGCTGGAGGTGGCAGGTTCAAACCCAGCCCTGGCCAAAAACTGCAAAAATATATGTATATATATATATTTTATTTCTATATGTATACATAGTATACATATATATACTACATATATATGTACATAATATACATACACATATATTACATATATATATATATATATTTTTTTTTTTTTTTTTAGAGAGACAGTCTCACTTTGTTGCCCTCAGTAGAGTGCTGTGATGTCACAGCTTACAGCACTCTCCAGCTCTTGGGCTTAGGCGATTCTCTTGCCTCAGCCTACAGAGTAACTGGGACTACAGGCACCCACCACAACGCCTGGCTATTTTTTGTTGCAGTTTGGCGGGGGCCAGGTTCCAACCTGCCACCCTTGGTATATGGGGCCAGCATCCTACTCACTGAGCCACAGGTGAAGCCCAAAAATATTTTATTTATAAAATAAAATAAAATTTATTTATTTATTTATTTTTTGAGATAGAGCCTCAAGCTATCCCCGTGGGTAGAGGGCCGTGGCATCACAGCTCACAGCAACCTCCAACTCCTGGGCTCAAGTGAGTATCCTGCCTCCACCTCCCAAGTAGCTGGGACCACAGGAGCCCACCACAACGCCTGGCTATTTTTTGGTTGCAGCCATCATTGTTGTTTTGGCGGGCCCGGGCTGGATTTGAACCCGCCACCTTAGGTGTATGTGGCTGGCACCTTAGCCACTCGAGCCTTTGGTGCTGAGCCATAAAATAAAATTTAAAGTGTAATTTTAATCTTTAACTGCTAAAGATACACACTGAGTTATTTATTAGAAAAAAATGTTATAATGTATGGAGTTTACTTTAAAATATTCCACCAGGGCTGGATGTGGCTGGGTGTTTACTTTAAAATATTCCACCAAGACTCACACCTGTAATCCTAGCACTCTGGGAGGCTGAGGGGGGAGACTCTATGTTTTGAGACAGAATCTCAAACTCTCACCCTGGGTAGAGCGCTGTGGCGTCACAGCTCACAGCAACCTCAAACTCTTGGGCTTAAGTGATTCTCTCGCCTCAGCCTCCCAAGGAGCTGGGACTACAGGCACCTGCCACAATGCCTGGCTACTTTTTTGTTGCAGTTGCAGTTTTAGCTGTTGTTTAGCCGGCCTGGGCCAGGTTCCAATGCGCCAGCTTCAGTATATGTGGCTAGTGCCCTACCTATTGAGCTACGGGTACTGCCAAGGAGGCGGGGGTGGCTCTTTTGAGCTCAGAAGTTCAAAACCAGCCTGAGCAAGAGTGAGACTGTCTCTAAAAACAGCTGAGCATTTCAGGGGCGACTGTAGTCCCAGCTACTTGGGAGGCTAAGGCCAGAAGATGGCTTGAGCCCAAGAGTTTGAGGTTGCAGTGAGCAATGACACCATAGCACTCTATCTAGAGCAACAAAGTGAGACCCTGTCTAAAGAAAAAGACTTCTATATGAAATATGAATAATTTAGGCTTGGCCCCCATAGCACACGGTTTAAGGCACAGGCCACATGCACCAAGGTTGGCAGGTTCAAAACTGGCCCAGGCCGGCTAAACAACAATGACAACTGGAACAAAAAAATAGCTGGGTGTTATGGCAGGTGCCTGTAGTCCCAGCTACTTAGGAGGCTGAGGCAAGAGAATCGGTTATGCCTAAGAGTTTGAGGTTGCTGAGAGCTGTGACGCCATGGCACTCTACCAAGGGTGATATAGTGAGACTCTGTCTCAATAATATATATATATATGAATAATTTAAAATAGGAATTTTGTAAATTTTTAAATAAAATAAAATATTCCACCAAAGGAAAAAATGTGGGTGCAGAGGAAATACAAATGATAGAAAATGAATTGTTATTGAAGGTGGGTGGTGAGTATGTGAGAGTTCATTGTACTATTTTATTCTCTCTAATGGGATTGAAGATTTCCATAAACAAGGGTTCTTTTTAATTTTAGCAAATGTATGTCTTACAGGAAGTTTCTGAAAAATAAAGGATCTCATGAGAAGTTTATCAGAAACTTAACCGTTCCATGCCTCAAGTGGGCCTTCTTGGGGACTTTTGCACTCAAGTGCGGCCACAGCCATGAAAAGGGCTATGTCTTGGTCCCTGAGTTCCCTCAAAAGCTAGACAGAATTCTGATGGTGAAGATGGATGAAGAGGACTGTTTGTGGGAGAAAGAGACCTGCTGCCCAGGAATCTTCTACCTAGCTGGGAGCTGGCCCAGGTCAGTACTTCAGATGGTTCTGATGATTCCAAATGTTCCCGGGAGGCTTGCTCTGTCCTAGTGGCTGAGACTGGACAGGCATGGTCAGGAGCCCACCCGGGAGCTGCTGGTGCTGAGGCACTTCTCACCATCCTGCCCCAGGAACTCCTGGCCTGGGGCTGGAAACACCACCCCTATGGAAGGAGGTGGAATTAGTGCTGGAGGGTGGGAAAGAGAACTCAATGAAGAAGGACAGCAGGTAGGAGAAGAGAAAAGTAATTTGTGAAAACAGGCTAGACCCTCCAGAGGAAAATTAACTTCTGTTTTACCTTTGGATGATTTCCTAGTTAGTTTTTTTCCCCTGGTTTTTGTTCTTAACTGGATATGCTTCCTTAAATCATTATTTAAACCAGTCAATTTTTAAATTATTCTCTATAGAAACAAAAATACATATTCTAATACAGAATGAAGGGCAGGTTTCATATTTCTTGCTGAGCTCCTCACGCCTCCCTAAAGCTCCTTATCCAGTATAATTTCTTTTTTTTTTTTTTTTTTTTGAGACAGAATCTCAAGCTGTTGCCCTGGGTAAAATGCCATGGCATTGCAGCTCACAGAAACCTCCAACCTCCAACTTGGACTCAAGCTATCCTCTTGCCTCAGGTTTTCTATTTTCTTTTTTTTCTTTTTAGACAAAGTCTCAAGCTGTCACCCTGTGTAGAGTGCTGTGGCGTCATAACTCACAGCAACTTCCAGCTCAGGCTCAAGCAATCCTCTTGCCTCAGTTTTTTTATTTTTAGTAGAGATGGAGTCTCTCTTTTGCTCAGGTTGATCTGGAACTCATGAGCTCAAGCAATGCACCCACGTTGGCCTTCCAGAGTGCTAGGATTATAGGCATGAGCCACCATGGCTGGCCTGGAGGCTATAACTTCTGTATACCTTCTTGCTGAAAGATGCTGTCAAAGGACCCTGAGGTTTGTAATCTTAACACCACATTCTTAGCAAATTTACTATCTCCGAAGACATAAGTACAAAGTTAGAGGCTTGGCACCTGTGGGTCAAGTGGCTAAGGCTCCAGCCACATACACCTAAGGTGGCGGGTTCAAATCCAGCCCAGGCCCGCCAAACAATGATGGCTGCAACCAAAAAATAGCCAGGCGTTGTGGCGGGTGTCTGTGGTCCCAGCTACTTGGGAGGTAGAGGCAGGAGACTCGCTTGAGCCCAGGAGTTGGAGGTTGCTGTGAGCTGTGATGTCACTGTACTCTACCCAGGGGACAGCCTGAAGCTCTGTCTCAAAAAAAAAAAAAAAGTTAGAAAAAATTCTCAGCCTCAGCAGATATCAACCTTATGAGAGACCTGGGCTAAAAGCACCCAGCTTAGCTGCTCCCAAATTCCCAACACTCAGAATCTGTGTGAGATGATGCATGTTTGTTGCTTTAAGCCCACTAAGTTTTGGGATGATTTGTTACATTGCAATAGAAACTAATACAAATGGTCTAACAAAGAATTTGGGTACTGGCCGGCGCCTGTGCCTCAAAGGAGTAGGGCACCAGCCCCGTATACTGGAGGTGGCAGGTTCAAACCCAGCCCCAGCTGCAAAAAAAAAAAAAAAAAAAAGAATTTGGGTACTGATTCCAGATTTTAGAAGCTGAGAAAGGTAGTTTGGATTCAGAAATAATGAGATTTGGGGGTTACTTTGATGGCTTTTGAGAACAACTAGACAGAATATTTGCAATTAAGACATTTAGGGAAAAATTCAGGAATATGGTTATTATTTCAATATATCCAAATTACATTTACCTGAACATAAGTCAAAGGTACTTAGTTTCCTTTTATTTTTTTGTCAGTAGATTTAGTGGGTACAAGTGACTTTTGTTACATAGATGAGTTGAATAAGCTGAAGTCAGGGCTTTCTGTGTACCCTTTGCTAGAAGTGTACTTTATATCCAATAGGTAGATTTTTTTTTTTTGAGACAGAGCCTCAAGCTGTCACCCTGAGTAGAGTACTGTGGCATCACAGCTCACAACAACCTCCAACTCCTGGGCTCAAGCGAGTCTCCTGCCTCCACCTCCCAAGTAGCTGGTACTACAGGTGCCTCCCACAACGCCCAGCTATTTTTTGGTTGCAGGTGTCATTTGGCAGGCTGGGCTGGATTCGAACCCACCACCTCAGGTGTATGTGGCTGGCACCTTAGCCACGTGAGCCACAGGCGCCCAGCCCAATAGGTAGATTTTAACACTCACCTCCCTCCTACCCTCCCCCTTCTTACTTTTCAATGTCCATTTGGCTGCTTTAGGCATATATGTATACACACATACACATACTTGTAGCATACATCCCTTGTTTAACTTCCACTTATAAGTGAAAATGTGTGGTGTTTATTTTTCTATTTATGAGACAGTTCATTTAGGATTCTCCAGTTCCATCCAATTTGCTACAAAAGATATTGTTTCATTCCTTTTATGGCTGCATAGTACTCCATGGTGTGTGTATACACACCCGCCCCTTTTTCTTCATCTACTCATCAGTTCATAGTCACGTTGGTTGATTTCTTATTTTTGGACTTGGGAATTGTGCTGAGATAAACCTTCAGATGCAGGTGTCTTTTTTTATAATATGACTTTTCTTTGGGTAGATACTCAGTAGTGAAATTGCTGGATTGAATAATAAGTCTACTTTTAGTTATTTGAAGAATTTCCATACAGTTTTCCATATAGTTTTACACAGAACTGATATTAGTTTACATTCCTACCAACAGTGTACAGACATTTCCTTTTTACTGCATCTCAGCCAACATTATTGTTGCTTGACTTTTTTTTTTTTTTTTTGAGACAGGACCTCAAGCTGTCCCCCTGGGTAGAGTGCTATGGCATCAGTGCCCACAGCAACCTCCAACTCCTGGGCTCAAGCGAGTCTCCTGCCTCTGCCTTCCAAGTAGCTGGGACCACAGGCGCCTGCCACAACGCCTGGCTATGTTTTGGTTGCAGCCATCATTGTTTGGCAGGCCTGGGCTGGATTTGAACCCACCAGCTCAGATGTATGTGGCTGGCGCCTTAGCCGCTTGAGCCACAGGTGCTGAGCCTGTTTGACTTTTTAATAATGGCTATTCCGAAGAGGATAAAGCAGTATCTTGTTGTGGTCTTAATTTACATTTCCCTGATGATTAGTGATGTTGGACATTTTCTTTTCATGTGTTTGTTGGCCATTTGTCTATGTTCTTTTGAAGAAAAAAATGTTCATGTCTTTCACCCACTTTTTTGATGGGGTATTTGTGTTTTCTTGCTGATTTGTTTGAGTTCTTGGTAGATTCTGGATATTAGCCCTTTGTCAGATATGTAGCTAGTGAATATTTTCTTCCATTCTGTAGGTTGTCTGTTTACTCTGTTGATAAAAGCTACTTCGTTTTTAAAACTAACTTTTTATTAACAGTTGAATCAAAAGTTAATTTAGATGATCTCTGGGAAATAGGAATTTTTTGTTTGTTTTGTTTTAGACAGTCTCACTCTGTTGTCCTGGGTAGAGTACAGTGGTGTCATCTTAGCTCACAGCAACCTCAAACTCATAGGCTCGAGTAATCCTCCTGCCTTGGCCTCCTGAGTAGCTCGGACTATAGGCATCTGCCACTATACCTGGAACATTTTTTAATCTTTAGTGGAGACAGGGTCTTGCTCTTGCTCAGGCTGGTCTCAAAGTCCAGAACTCAAGCCTTGGCCTCACAGAGTGCTAGGATTACAGAAGGAGCCACTGCATCTGGCCAGATACAGGGTTTAGAAGGATTTCCCCCTTTGTACATGTTTATAAGTATGTAACATTTAATTATTTTTGCAATGAATAGATATTGCTCTGTAATCAGAAAATACTTTTTAAAGAAATACATTGGGGGAAAAAAATCTAACAAGAAATTTTCTAAAGTGAAGAAAACACTAATCTCCTTTATTCACTGTCAGGCTCCCAGTGTTCTTCATTGGCTTCAGAACAAGGAGTTTTCTGGGGCACATGGCCTCTCCACAGAGCACAGGAATCACCACATCTCAGCAGGTTCAGCCAGTTGGAGACCCAGTTCAAATGTGAATCTTTGGAGCCCCACCCCTCCAAGCCTGTGGTAAGAAGCAAGAACCCTCAGAGTCTTAGTTTCTTTTTTTTCTGGGCCTTGCTATGCTGAAAAGCAGGGCAGAACATCATGGCTTACAGATCTATGCTGGAGCCAAGTGTCATCAGCAAACTAACATGGGAGCTCTCAAGTCCAGAAGACAGAAATACACTGAGGAGAATATGGCCCTTTTCTCGGTTGCCCAGAGCTGTCTCAGCCACAGCCGAGGTCTTTCATTCCCTGAGTGTGCCCTATGCACAATATGTGCTCTTTCAAATTGTAGTGTAGTAGCTTCTTAGCCCCACTGCACTTCACAGCTGGCTCATCCTGACCTTTATTTTTTTTATTTTTTTTTTGTGATGATAACCTTTATTGACAGTAACATCATGTCTTCCTCTCTTCATAAAGTCTGTCTGCAGCATTTGAAGGGAACCCTATGAGAGACCAAGCCTGCCCCCGTGTGGGAAGTACTGAGGGGGGCCTACTCCAGGGAGAAGCAGGGGCTTGGAGAATCAAGGGAAGGGACCCATTGAGGTATCCACTCCTATCCCAGAGGAGGAGCTAGCAGCAGGAGGGGCAGGCCATGCTTCTATCTCTCCTTCAAGAGGAGTTGTCACCTCCCTGTTTCTGTTTCCTATAAATTCTCGGAGCTGGGTACATACATTCCTTTAAAACAGGACCATAAACATTCATTGCAAAGCCAAATGAAAACACCACAGAGTTGCTGTTTTAGATTAGCAGTGCCCACAGATGGGGCTCAAGGAACTAAGAGTTGACTCCACATGCCCATGGCAACCTGCATCAGTCACCTGAAGAGCTACCAGAGGCAGAATGATACTCATTTGGTACCTACCAGAGCAGAGGGATGGGTTATTAAAGTACTGAAATGCTTCTGCTCTGTGCCCTGAGTGCCCTGCTAGCTACATTGGTCACAGGACAGTAAAAAGATGCAGGTCTTGGCTTGGTGCCTGTGGCTCAAGCAGCTAAGGCACCAGCCACATACACCTGAGCTGGCGGGTTCGAATCCAGCCTAGGCCACCAAACAATGATGGCTACAACCCCTCCCCCGCAAAAATAGCTGGGCATTGTGGCGGGCGCCTGTGGTCCTAGCTACCTGGGAGGTGGAGGCAGGAGACTCTCTTGAGCCCAGGAGTTAGAGGTTGCTGTGAGTTGTGATGCCAGCATTCTACCCAGGGGGAGAGCTTGAGGCTCTGTCTCAAAAAAAAAAAAAAAAAAAAACGATGCAGGTCTTGGTTCCATTGCATACTAGCTGTGCAGTCTTGATTCTTGGACAAGGCCTTTAACTTCTCTGAGCCTCAGTTTCCTCATCTGTAAGCATCAAATAAAACAAAAGAAGTACTTTGTAAACCACAGGTGCTTACATACCAAAGTCACTATTTCCCATGTCATTTATGACGTGTATGGGTCTTTGTCCAATGTTGGACATGACCTCCCCCCACCCCCAGCTTCCTCTTCTGCTTCCACTTAGTATAGTTGCCTTAGGTCTCAATCCACTGCTCCCTGGAGGGGTGCTTGTGAGCTTTGTAGCTACCTTCCTGCCTTCCTCCCCACCTTGAAGGGAGATGCCTCAGGCCTTGACTCTAGTCAGAGGTCACTAGCTTTCCAGTGCTGACCACACCCTCCTCCTGCATGACCCAGAGAGTTTGTGTAGTCCTTCTGGACCCTCCCATGCTTCCCACATCACCCTGTACCCTACTTAAATCCCCTGCTTGTTCCTTATCCTCTTGCCAGGTACGTATAATCATAATTTGAGGGTTCCTTGTATTTAGAAAATACAAATATGCCTAAAAAGCAAATGAAAGTAACTCATAATCTGATTGTACATTTAGTATTTATCCTGCTTAAAAAATAAAAAAAGTCTGATCAGCCTTATTTTTTTATTACATGCCATGATTTATTTAATTGATTCCTATGGTAGGCATAGGTTGATCTTTTTTGGACAGGAAAAAGATCATATTTGAATTTTCTGTATATAATTTCAGATGATGACATTATGGCTGAAAGCAAGAAGTCCACCTCCAATCAGGAACTTTCTGAAAGATGATGATCCCATGAATGACCTCAAGCAGACCCCTCTAGGAAAGCTCTACTGGCATCAGGGCTAAGAAACAGCTTTGAATATTTCAGTACCTTCCCATCAGCATCAGGGGAGCTCTCTGAGAAGCTGAGCAGCTCTCATTCCCAAGGGAAGAATTTCAAGCAGGAGAGAGGAGAGAGGAGCCATGAAGGAGATAAGAGTGACCTGACCTGCAGGCCAGGTAAGCCTCTTGTTCCATGTTGGAAACATATAAGCAGAAGAGCCTATTGGTGTGACAGGAGTAACCACAATTTCTAAGCAGACCCAGCTGTTATACAGCATCTGAGAGTCCACACAGGAGGGAACACCCCCCACCCTGAAGTGTGAGCTTGTGGAAAGGCCTTGATTCTGCCAGACAGGTTGGATGTCACAGACCAGGGAGCTTCACATGGAAAGCAGCCCTGTGAGAGAGTGGGCAGATCAGTGATGCCATCAGTGCCCGTGGATTGTGGGAAGGCCTTGCACCAGGATGAGTGTCTGAGCCATCAGAAAATCCATACCTGGGGGCTCAGTGCCTGTAGCTCAAGCGGCTAAGGCACCAGCCACATACACCAGAACTGGTGGGTTCAAATCCAGCCCAGGCCTGCCAAACAACAATGACAACTACAACCAAAAAATAACCAGGCATTGTGGCACATGCCTGTAGTTCCAGCTACTTGGGAGGCTGAGGCAAGAGAATCACTTAAGCCCAGGAGTTGGAGGTTGCTGTGAGCTGTGACACCATGGCACTCTACCCAGGGCAACAGACAGCTTAAGGTTCTGTCTCAAAAAAAAAAAAAGAAAAGAAAAGAAAGGAAGAAAATCCATACCTGGGAGTGACCAGGAGCTCCTCCATATGCAGGAGCTTCATGTTCATTCCCTGAAATATCTTGTTTGGA
This sequence comes from Galagoides demidoff, assembly GCA_963574575.1. Classification (NCBI taxonomy): domain Eukaryota; kingdom Metazoa; phylum Chordata; class Mammalia; order Primates; family Galagidae; genus Galagoides; species Galagoides demidoff. Next base: position 21,627 of record CAUYQV010194958.1, read on the forward strand.
GCCTGCACTGAAAATTCTAGGCTGGGCTGTGGCTTATCACTAGCCACTTGGCCCTCACATCAGCCACTTTAGTCCCCTCATGGGCCACTTCTGCTCTTTTTTATTTTTCTTTTTCCACAAATCAAGGTTGTTCCTTTATTTTGAACAAGTAAGTGGCATAAGCAACTCAGAGTGTCCCCCTACATGAGAGCTCTTCCTCCCCACCATTCCCCTCCCCAGGGTATATTTTTGGAAGGGAAGAGAGTTTTCTCTCTGGTTAGCTGTGTTAGCTACTATGACACTTTTGTTTAAGGCGGGTGTGGCATCACATTCAGAATGGGCATCTGAGGAGTTGCCTCTTTAGGGATACAATTTTCTTTTTTTTTTTTTTTTTTGAGACAGTTTCAGGTGGTCGTCCAGGGTATCACAGCCCACAGCAACCTCAAACTCCTGGGCTTAAGCAATTCTCTTGCCTCAGCCTCCTAAGTAGCTGGGACTACAGGTGCCTGCCACAATGCCCAGCTATTCTTTTTGTTGTAGCTGACCCAGGTAGGATTCAAACCTGCCAGCCTCAGTGTATGTGGCTGGCACCCTACCTACTGAGCTATGGGCACCGCCATGGGATACAATTTTCCTGTGTGTTTGAGATGAATGCTATGCTAACACCAAACTACTAAACTGCTAGTCTTGATTGAATAAAAAAAAACAAAAGTGACTTGTTCACATGTCCAAGTTGCTCCCATGTAAAAATCAGTTTTAGAATTCTTTTCATTAAAAAAATATTCTGGGCTCAAGTGGCTAAGGTGCCAGCAAAATACACCAGCTGGCTGGTTCGAATCCAGCCCAGGCCTGCCAAACAACAATGACAATTACAACCAAAAAATAGCTGGGCGTTGTGGTGGGCACCCATAGTCTCGGTTGTAGTCTTTTCAGTCGGAGAACCTAGAAAAGGTAGAAGTGGTATCCGGCGCACCCTCGCCATCAGCTCTGCAGCAGCAATGCCACTGTCGGCCACAGGAGGGCGGTGTTTGCTCACTAATGTCCGCCCCAAACTAGCTAGAAGCTGCATCCTAAGGAAGTCAGCCCTGGCATGTGGCTAAATCTCTATGCACTCTGGAAAACCTTGGTTCCTGAGGCAGAAAAAAACAAAACAAAACACAAAACTCACGTGCCCACTCTTTTTACCACATCTGACTGAATTTGATGAATTTTTGGCTAGATCTCCATGTTACAGTCTTGTGGTTCCCCCCAAATTAACACTTCACTGGTTACCCATCATTTCCCAGGCCCAAGACTGAATTCCTCATTAGGCCTGTTGGGCCCCAAACACTCTAAGCCATCTTCCCACCTCCTCCCCTGCCTCACTCTACCTCAGCAACTCAATTTTCAGACAACACTGGGCTCTTATTCGCTGTGATCAACCCTGCTCTGTCAGCAGCAGACCTTACTGCATGCTTCTTTCTGGAAGGATTTTCCCAGAATTTCACAAGGTTTGCAGAAGTCTTGCTCAACTCCAAGAGTCTGATTTATGTAATTCTTCATCGGGCCTAGAAATTCCTTTCAAAACACTTAGCACACTGGCCAGGTGCAGTGGCTCACGCTCGTAATCCTAGCACTCTGGGAGGTCAAGGTGGGTAGATCATGTGAGCTCAAGAGTTCGAGACCAGCCTTTGCAAAAGTGAGACCCTATCTCTACTAAAAATAGAAAAATTAGCCGGGTGTTGTGGTGGGTGCCTATAGTCCTAGCTACTTGGGAGGCTCAGACAAGGGGATTGCTTAAGCCTGAGAGTTTGAGGTTGCTGTGAACTAGAACTCCACCACACTCTACCCAGGACACAGAGTGAGACTCTATTTCAAAAAATAAAATAAAATAAAATAAAATAAAATAAAATAAAATAAAATAAAATAAACCACTTTGCACACTGGATTAGGATGGAAGTTCCCTGAGGTAAGGACCATGTCAGCCTTGTTCACTCCTGTTCCCAGCGCCTCAGCACAGTGCCCAGCATTTCACAGGGCTCAGTAAAGATGTACTAAATGGGTGAATGAATGAATGAGTGTGCCTTTTCTTGTTCCTTGAGGTAGCGTCTACAGGCCAGGGCATTTCTTTTATCCTTGTCCCTCTTGGGTCACCGGGTGCTTCTCATGGTCTCCTGCATCTTTGGAAACACATTCCAAGGAATAGCGCTGCCTAAGGATCAGGTCTCTCCCTTGTGGTGAGAAGAAATGGGATTTGGGATAAGACAGACCAGGCTTCCAGTACTGGCTCGGCACCAACTAGCCGGGCATGAACATTATGTTCTGTTTTCAGAGGGAGGATGATGGTGCTGAGCTTTCAGGTTGCCATGAGAAGGCACATGGCAGTCTGTCACAAGGGGCAGTCATTAGCTCAGAGTTCTTCCTCCACCATCCCAGCACTCCTGTCTAAGCCCCTGTGGAATATTGGGACACAGACAGCCCTGTAACCTCAAGGTTGCTACTGCTAATTCCCTGGTCCCCCTCTGTCCTTCCCCAGTTTGCCTAAGCCACTTGTTGCTGACACCTCCTCCTTCCCTGTCCTGTATCCCCAGCACAAAGGGTGGTCAGGCAGAGCAGAGTAGCTGTTCCAAAGACTTTTTTTTTTTTTAGAGACAGAGTCTCACTTTGTAGCCCTCGGTAGAGTGCCACGAAGTCATGGCTCACCGCAACCTCCAGCTCCTGGGTTTCAGCGATTCTCTTGCCTCAGCCTCCCTAGTAGCTGGGACTATAGGTGCCCACCACAACGCCTAGCTATTTTCTTTTGCAGTTTGGTCGGGGTCAGGTTCAAACCTGCCACCCTCAGTATATGGGGCCGGCACCCTACTCACTGAGCCACAGGTGCCACCCTATTCCAAAAACATTTGTGACACAAACGAAGAAATGAACAAACCAGCCATAGCACTGTCCCCTGGGCCATGTTTGCTAGTAGTCACCAGCCTCTTGATGGACAGGTGGCCTCCTGACCATTGCAAAGCACACATGGAGACACAGGTGCCAAGACACCCTCAAAAGGCCAGGATCAGGGACAGAAAAAGTGACTCTAGACTTTATGTAGAACAAAGAGGAAGGAAGCAGGAAGATGAACAAAACATGTAGCCCCCTGGGGTAAGGAAGCTTTGAGCAACGCATCTGTCGCACAGCATTAGGTGTCCCTGCAAGTAGACCCCAAAGATCACATGTGGCAGCATGTCATCTGACCAGGCTCTCTCCCAAAGAGCGTCTGTGTTCCTTACAGCCATTACCAGTGCTGAAAGCACAAATTCCAACAAAACTTGTTTCTAAATTTATCTCTTTCATCATGTTTTTCTCTTATGAGAACATTTCATGTGACATGTACCCTGAGGCCTCTCTGACAATCCTCCTCCAGCCCCCTGTGGTCTCCCGTGCTTCATGAGATCAGATCACCCCCAGAGCTTCGTCATCTGTGGCAAGCACCCACCCTCTCTCCATTCGGAACATTCAGCTGATGAATAAGGGCTGATTTCTTCTCAAATGATCACCTCCCCAATCTGTTACATTCAAAACATCTTGCTCAGAATGGTTGATCTGATGAGGGGTGAGGTTGTGCCTTCTGAGAACATCAGTCCATTCACTGGGGATGCGCGTTCTCTCCTGCGTGATGCTTTCGAGCGTGAGCTCTGACGTAGGCGCCACTCTATTCTGTGCTGCATCCACCCCTGCGATTTTCTCATCTCTAATAACTGCTCACTTCCATCTGAGGATTTTCCTCCATTGCTGCCATTCATAGGGAGTCTCTCTAGTATGAATTGAGATGAATGGAAATTTTCCTCATTCATATTTTTCAAAGCTTTCCTCCACTCTGTGAATTTGATTTTCTGCCAGAATTCTATCCAAATGTTTGGCCATGTGTATCATCCCAGTGGAGCAGGATTGGGCTTAGATTTGGCTGTTTCCCCAAAGTGATTGATATTTTCTTCACCATAACTTCTCTCTAAATCCTGGCCTCTGAGGAGCTGCTGTCTCTCCAAGTCAGTCCCCACCACTGTACTTTGGCAGGAGGGCTGAGCATTTGTGTTAACAATGTGTCCTTGGCCCTGGCCTCACACTATGATGACACTGTAGGAAACAAAAGTGTTATTGGCCCCTGTTTCTGAGAAACAAATTTCTGGGAGTAGTCACAGACACCCTGGCCCCTGCCTATTCCTCTTGCTGATTACAGCAGCAAGAAAAAGAGAGCACTGGAGGAGCCCTTCAGCTCACAAGACAGTGATGAGCTAGCACTTTCCTGGGCATCCATGGTCTTTGCTCTTGTGCTGCCCTCCCCAGCCCCATCACTCCAAATTCTGCCCATCCTCAAAGCCTGGCCCAAGTCCACCTCTTCCCTGAAGCCTTCCTGGGACCCTGCAAGCCTGCAGTTCAGCTGCCTTGTAGTTCTGTGAGAACCCACTGCCTGTGAAACACATTTAACAGTGGCGGGCTTCATCATCTTTTTATGCCTTTATCTTCTCAGATGGACTTAAAGCTTTTTGAGGAGGAACCACATCTGTCCTTTGGATTCTCTGCAGCACCTTTGAACACTGAAACACTCAGGAACTCTGTGTGGACTGATTCTGATGCTGCAGTCTAAGCAGATGGGTTTGTGATTTGGGAATTTGCCTTTGAAGATGAAGCCCACCTTCTCTGGGACGGTTGTTGGTCACTGTCTTCAAGGTCATACAGGGTGGATGATCTTGTATGTATTGCCACACCTTCCTCCTCAGCCCCTATCTGCTACTTACTGGACAGTGCAGCCAGATTAGCCTTGATGACAGTAAGGTGGCAGATGCTTTGTCCCCCATTCCTCAGCTCTGCCTGAGAGGTGTTGCTAGTTGCCATGCATTGCACTAGGGCCCTGGGAGGGACCTCAGGAGGGGTAGGCAGGGAACAAGCAAGAAATCAAAATTGCTGCAGAGCTGTGTTTACAGTATCCTGGCTAAGTCCTAGTTCAGGGACCACTCTTGATGTGAACCTGGAGTTCTTTGAAGTCAAGGCCTGTGTCTTAGGCCTGTCTGTGTTTTCACAGTGCCCGACTTAACATCTGGCACATAGCACATATTCACCAGTATTTACTGAGTGAATAATTGTACCACAGTTGCCAAGCAACCAAAGAGTTCATGGAGGTAACAAGGAGAACAGATGTTAGTGACTGTACTAGAATCTTCCACCTGTGCCTTGGCCACCCCCAGTGAACTCCTTATCCTACTGTTGGACAGCTAAGTTCTGGGTCTCAAGCACAAAGTACAGAAAAGTCCCCCAAATACTATCTACTCTGAAAAAATAGAGACAAATTCTGTATATAACTCCAGAGTTTTATATAGCCTTCGAGCTCGCTTATGACTTGTTTTAAAAGCTAGTAAGTTAAGTATGTTCATGGTTGAGCTAGTGAAAACTGTTACTTAGTGTTGGCACTGCCTGTAAGGACTGCATTCCCAAAGGACCTGGGTCTTCCTCCACGCAGCTGAACCTTGACTTTGTCAACAAGTCTTCAGGTCATTGAGTAATCAAAGAGAAAGAAAGGGAAGGTCCCAGCCTGCCACATCTTTATCTGCTTAGGACTATGTGCCTACCTAGTCCTCTCTGGGCCACCAGGGACAGCCAGTCACCAGCTTGTGTACTCCTGTCTCAGAAGTTTATAGCTGGAGTGTCATTTACAGTGAGACTGCAGAATGGCCTCCCACATCACTCCTCTAATCACCGTCCCAAGGCCAGACTGGATAAGAAATTGCAAAAACAAGTAGAGGAGACAGAAATGGTTAACCAGGTGAAGCTATTAGAGAAGCACAGGACTGGAGGGCTAGTGACCCTACACTAGGCACTCATGGGGGTGGCTAAGGCTGTTCAAAGAGAAGGATAGGCTTCTAGGAAATTGTTCAAGAAACTGGGTCTAGATGGAAAACTGTAAAGACAAGACACTCTGTTACCCCATACCCCACCCCCACCTTAGAGGACACCAGTAAAGTCCCCATCTAGGAGCAAAGCCAGCATGTTGACATTCCATAACTGGTTCTCGTCGCTGGGCCTCTGACTCCTCTGACTCTACCAATAACATTACTGAGTGCTGATTGTGCCAAGGCCTTCACGTGCAGTATCTCATTTAATCCTCTCAATGACTCTTTGAAATAAGTCTGTCTCTGTCCTCACCTTACAAATGAAAGAAATAAGACTAGAGAGGCTAAATAACTTGCCCAAGGTCATGCAACTAATAGGTAGGGGTGCAGGGATTCAAATCCAGGTCTTCCCATTACTCATGCTTTTATACATTCTAGTTTTTCCATTGTAGGATTTTTAATTCCATTTTCTGGGATAACCAGCCCATTCTCTTTTCTATGTGTTATGTGGCCATCTTGAAATAGTCCTGCTTCTACAGTCCCTTCTTCAGCCTATCAAAGCCACACATACACACATAAAAAAATTTCTGGCAGGTAAGGAACACTTCCAGTCCCTATTAAAGCTTTGTTGATGAGAGACACCAAGCTTTCTACTAGCAGTCACTGGAACTTCTGCTGTGGAAATTTGAGATTATTGAGTCAAAGAAGACTTAAGAATTTGCAGTTACACTCTCAGTTCTGTAAGTTAGGTACTACAATTTATTTCTGCTTCACTGTGTCTGGGCTTTAACTGGAGGAGCTGTTAACAACCAGAGAGGGCTGGGATAGTCCAACTAGAGCTCTGTGCCTAGGGCCTTGGTTCTGTCTGCCAGCTGCATTCTTCGACTTCTTTCCTTGTGGCATCCACTGGGGCTGAAATGTCCAAAATGACTTCTTCACTAATGTATTCTGCAATGTGGCCTCTCTCTCCAGCAAAGCAGCTTTGACTTCTTGTGTAGGTATCAGGACACTAGGAGCCCTCTGTTAGTGCTCTGCCCCATCACACTATCCTGTGCTACCCAACAGCCTTTTCTGTGGGAACTACTGCCAAGCGGCTGTGTCGTACCTCCTAGAGCTGCCTCTGTGCCCCTCCCTGCCCTGATGTACAGTTCATTGGACCAGGCTCCAGTGTGTGCTGGCCAATGATTCTTAAAGATGTCTGGCACAGACATGTAAAGAAAGCCAGACAGATGCCTACTTTTAGAAATTTGAACCAAAAAATCAGATAGTATAGGTAGAGGGTAGGTGGGTCCTAGACGGACCAATGTGTTGGCCAAAATTACCCTGAAGAAGAAACTTGCAGATTTAAGAAAAACTAAAGTAAGTTTTGACATGGAGAAAAATCCATTCGTAGTGAATTTTCAACAACAAAAAATAAGCTTTTTTTTTTTTTTTTGTCAATAGGATAAAGCAAGGAATGACAGAGCAGCACTGGGGCCCCATGAAGGCAGAGGGGAGCCAGCCCCAGAGCTGTCCTCCTGCCCATGGCTCACCAGGACTGGCCTCACATGTGTCACTGCAGCCAGCGTGTTACTTGTTCCCTTTGCTGTCATTTGGCTTAGAAGTGAGCACGTGACTTAGTTCTGCCAATAAAACTTACAGGGAAATGACTGGGATCATCTGGAGACCAAGGGGAAAAGCCAACATCTGAGGATGGCAGAGTGAACAGACAAAAAGAGCCTGAGCCCTTAGTGACATTGTCAAGCCATCATAACCTATCCTGGAAGTCACCTACTTCCAGTGATATGTTATTGATATATAAATCAAGGGACAGAGTCTATGCTGCCTTTGGTGAGTACTGTGGCATCACAGCTCACAGCAACCTCAAACTCTTGGGCTTAAGTGATTCTCTTGCCTCAGCCTCCCAAGTAGCTGTGACTACAGGCGCCTACTACAACACCCGGCTATTTTTTTGTTATAGTTGTCACTGTTGTTTGGCAGGCCTGGGCTGGATTAGAACCTGCCAGCTCCAGTGTATATGGCTGGTGCCCTAGCCCCTGAGCTACAGGCCTGAGCCTCAATGTTGTCTTTTTTTTTTTTTTTTCAAAGCAGATTTCTGCTACTTGCAGCTTAAAGCATTCCTCACTTCTCAGAACCTCTCTGTCATCAACTCCTTAGAACCCTGTGACTCTTGTTATAGCTCCAAATGGGAAATCAGCCCAAGTTTAGACATTAGAAATCTTGTTCATATGGTAGAAAATAAAAATTAGGATTTGTCACAGCCTACAGAGCAATTCCAGATCTTAGTCCCCTCCCTCAGGCTACAGGACACAGACAAGGAAAGAAAGCAAGTTCCAGACATATGAACATGTCTTCTCAAATGGGACTCAGTGATAGATTTTAGGAAGTTTGGTGGGGGTTGTAATGCCTGAGGTGCAGAGCCTAAGCCAGAGCCAGGAAGCCATGGAAGGCACATGGAGGGAGTAGCAGGTTGGGATGGGCAAACGGCAGGTAGGTCTGACAAATTCTGGAGAAAGAGGCTAATGTCCACGGCTGGATTTTATGAGTTTCACATACTAATTGGAAAAAGGTTATGGCTGGAACTAAACTGGTGGAAAACTAGGCCTTTTGGTTACTCTCCAGCCAACTTTAGAGGATGTTTCAGATCCTCTTGGGAATAAAGTGGCCTGAATTGTGGCCCTCTGTTGCCATCCCGTGCAAAGGTACTCCCCATTTTGTCCATTGCTTGTCTCCCCGCCTCTCCTCTCTTATCTCTCCCTTTTCCTTCTGGCTTCTGTAAGCAAAGCCAGGAACCAGAAATAAGTAAGATCTGAATCACTTCTAGCTCAATTTTAATATAGTGGAAAGCAAAGATGTATTCTGGAAGACTTAGAATGCTTGCCTAAGGATAAGGAGTGAGTCGATTGGTAGAACAGAAGCAATCAGTTGATGGAGGCTGGAGAAAGTGTTCTTCTGATTCAACTTTCATGGGTGGTGCGTGTGTGTGTGTGTGTGTGTGTGTGTGTCTTCAGCATAATAAATGTGCCTAGTCCTTCCTTTAGGAAATGAGACAATAAATTCAAAGAGTTCTAGCCCTTCCTCTTTTATCTTTCTGTTTTTAAAAATATAAAACAAAAAATAATCTGGCATCCTCCCATTGTATCTTACAAATGCAAATTATTTCACCTACCCCATTTCCTATGTCAGAATAATCTTTGGCAGTGTGGAGATGTGGCCCATAGAAGTTCATGAAATTTATGGAGCCATGGGAGGCACCTGTGGCTCAGTGAGTGGCCCCATAAACTGAGGGTGGCAGGTTCAAACCCGGCCCTGGCCAAACTGCAACAACAAAAGAATAGCTAGGCATTGTGGCAGGCACCTGTAGTCCCAGCTACTTGGGAGGCTGAGGCAAGAGAATTGCCTAAGCCCAGAAGTTGGAGGTTGCTGTGAGCTGTGATATTACAGCACTCTACTGAGAGTGATAAAGTGAGACTCTGTCTCTAAAAAAAAAAAAAATTGATGGGGCCAGATTATGCTACTGAGCCTAATTCTCTCAGTGCAGTCCTCACACACAAAGGCCAAAACTAGTGTAATGCTAATGTTTGCCTATCTTAATACTTCATTTGACAGAAATGTATTGAATACCTAGTTGAATAAACTTACGTTTGTAAAAGGACTAAGGGACTAATCGTATGACATAATCAGAGAAAGGAATGAATGCTTTCTTTTGTGATGAAAGAAGCAAAAATGTTTGAACTCCTACTTTGATGGTATTAATGCTTTAATATGATACTTCATAAACCAGGAATTTCCCCAGAAAGTTTCCCTGTGCATCACTAAGGATTTTCTGAAGTCCAAAAAGGAAAAGAACTGAAGGCTTTTCCCTGTTCCTCATCATCGAGGTTTGTCTCCAGTATGAATTAGCCTGATTACTGACGAAAGCTCTCCCACAATCCTTACAAGAGCAGTTCTTTCCTGTGAATTCTCCAGTGATGAAAAAGTGCTAAGCTATCCCCAAGTGATTTTCCACATTGATTATACTCATAATCATCTCTCCAGAATGAATGATCTAATGTTCAGTATGCCCCACACTTCCCCTAGATAGTTTTCCATATTCATTGCGTATGACCAGTTTAAGTCCCAAATGAATTAGCTGATATTGTCTAAGGATAGAACTCTGATTGAAGGTTCTTCCTCACCCATTATACTCAGGGCCCCTCTCTGCTATGAAATCCCAGATGTCTAATTAGCTCTGAGCACCATCCAAAAGCATTTTTATATCTATTACGTACATACAGTTTTTCTCCAGTGTGAATTCTCTGACGTTGGATGAGCTTTACTTTCCTGAAAGCCCTGGCACATTTATGCATTTATACACTTTCTATTGCATGTGAATTAACTGATGCTGTGTTGGAATGCTGATAATGCCTACCCCATCCCCTGGGATTCTCTCCAAGATGAATGTTACAATGTTCAATAGGATGGGAGCCCCAGGGAAAATTGCCTTGTATTCATAACAGTCAGAGATATTCTCTCTAATACGAATACTGTAACATCAAATAAATTCTAAATTCCGTACCAAGCCTTGGCCATATTTATCTTATTTGGGTTTTTTTTTTTCACTTCTAAAATAAAGCAAATTGAAATTGCAGGGTTTTTCCATATTCATTGCACTCACAGATGAGGCCCCTAAAATGGTCCCTGGGATGTCTCCATATTCACAGACCTCTCCAAATCAGGGACCTGGTCAGCATCCCACAGGGATCATCTCATATCCATCCAAGATTCTGATGCACAGACTTTCTGCTTTGGAGTCAGCCCATTGATTATTCATAGTTCCTGTTCCACAGTATGAAATCAAAGAAAATGTAAATATCAGCTGCTTTTTTTTTTTTTGAGACAGAGTGTTGCATTGTTGCCCTTGGTGGAGTTCCATGGCGTCATAGTTCACAGCAGCCTCAAACTCTTGGGCTCAAGTGATTCTCTTCCTCAGCCTCCCAAGTAGCTGGGACTACAGGTACCTGCCAAATGCCTGGCTATTTTTAGAGATGGGGTCTTGCTCTTGCTCAGGTTGGTTTCAAATTCCTGAGCTCAAGTGACTCTCCTGCCTCAGCCTACTAGACTGTTAGGAATATAGTCATGAGACAGTGCACCTGGCAGCTGTGCTGTCTTGAAGAAGAAAAATTTGGGGACTAAGAATGAAAGATTTTGGAAGAAAGTTTAAGGATAAGAATGCCTTTGAGCAAATATACAAAATGATGAATGTGACAGACTACTGGTTATGTATTTTATATACTTATTTTCTTTCTTAATGAACCCAATCTTGGTTACAGTGAGAATGTGCCCCTTAAAAACACCTTCTCTCGTTGCACCAGAGATTGAGGGTCCAAGTACATCGCAAATATGTCTATTATGTCCTATAATGGAGGGGCTGTCATGGCCATGAAGGGGAAGAACTGTGTGGCCATCACTGCAGACAGGCACTTCGGTATCCAAGCCCAGATGGTGACCACGGACTTCCAGAAGATCTTTCCCATGGGTGACCGTTTGTACGTCGGTCTGGCTGGCCTCGCCACTAATGTCCAGACAGTTGCCCAGCGCCTCAAGTTCCAGCTGAACCTGTATGAATTAAAGGAAGGTCGGCAGATCAAACCTTACACCCTCATGAGTGTGGTGGCCAACTTTTTGTATGAGAAACGGTTTGGTGCCTACTACACTGAGCCAGTCATTGCTGGGTTGGATCCGAAGACCTTTAAGCCCTTCATTTGCTCTCTAGACCTCATTGGCTGCCCCATGGTGACTGATGACCTTGTGGTCAGTGGCACCTGCGCTGAACAAATGTACGGGATGTGTGAGTCCCTCTGGGAACCTAACAGGGATCCAGAACACCTGTTTGAAACAATCTCCCAAGCCATGCTGAATGCCGTGGACTGGGATGCAGTGTCAGGCATGGAAGTTATTGTCCACATCATTGAGAAGGTCAAAATCACCACCAGGACACTGAAGGCCTAAATGGACTAACCCTATTCCCAGAGCCTACCTTTTTTTTTTTTTTTTTTTAAATAAAATAGGCTTTCTTTAAAAAAAACAAACACCTTCTCTAGTGACAGGGAGGCAGGAGGGGAATTGCAAGGAGGCTGTTTCTTGCTTTGGATGCTGGTCAGATGGGTATGTTCACCTTGTGAAAATCCATCAGATTAGATATATTGGATTTGTGTACTTTATACTATGAAAGTTAAAAAACCCCAAGACCGTCCCTCCTCATGGACAGTCCCTATGGGACAGTTCTGGCAAAAGAGACAGAAGCAAACTTTGGGCTTCCAAGAACACTTCTGAAAGGAAGCAGCCAGGCTCAGCGCCTGTGGCTCAAGTGGCTAAGGCGCCAGCCACGTACACCTAAGGTGGCAGGTTCGAATCCAGCCTGGGCCCGCCAAACAATAGTGATGGCTGCAACCAAAAAATAGCCAGGTGTTGTGGCAGGCACCTGTGGTCCTAGCTACTTGGGAGGCTGAGGCAGGAGACTCACTTGAGCCCAGGAGTTGGAGGTTGCTGTGAGCTGCAATGCCACAGCACTCTACCCACGGGGACAGCTTGAGGCTCTGTCGCAAAAAAAAAAAAAAAAGAAAGAAAAAGAAAGGAAGCAGCTTCTGAACCTTGTTCCTGCCTGGTCTTGGAGATGATGCCTGGAGGTGAAGCAGCCATCATGCGACCAGGGAGAAGAGGGCCATGTGCAAAAGATGGCACAGTGACCCTAAGAAAGGTGCCACATCCCTGAAGGCCTCGACCTACTCACCTCTGGAGTTTTTACTCTTTTTAGTATAGTGGCTAAAAAAAGTATTTACATTTAATTGTAAGATTAGACATCATTCTCTATATTTATTACCTCTTATATTTTATTTTCTACTTATTTTTCCCTTTCTTGATTTGCAAAGTTTGTATTTATTGAAGATCATAATTCTTTACATGTCAAATGTGGTGCAGATATCTTTCCAAATTTGTTATCTTTCAAGTTTGTATTTTTAAACAGATTAGAGTTTACTATCTACATTTTCATTTTATGGTTTCTGAATTGTGTATATTTATACTTTTACCACTCCATTATTATTAACATATTACCGTTTTGTAGCAGTGTTCTTTTTTTTTTTTTTTTTTTTTGAGAGAGTCTCACTCTGTTTCCCCCAGGCTAGTTAGAAAGTCTTGGCATCCTAGCTCACAGCAACCTCAAACTTCTGGGTTCAAGCCATCCTCTTGCCTCTACCTCCTGAGTAGCAGGGACTATAGGTACTACCAAACAACACTTAGCCAGTTTTTTAGTAGACACAGGGTCTCTTGATTGGGTTGGTCTCCAACTCCTGAGCTCAAGCAATCTACCCACCTTGGCCTCCCAGAGTGCTAGGATTATAGGTGTGAAACAAACCTCAACAAATGTAGAGGAATTGAAATCATACAGAGTGTGATCTCTAACCATAATGGAATCAAACTAGAAATCAGTAACAGAAAATAGCAGGAAAAAAATCTCCAAACACATAGACATTAAATAATACACACTTTAAGTCATGGGTTAAGTAGGAAGTCTCTATAGAATGCTTGATGCTGAAAAAAAGGAAATCTCAAGGTAAATTTTAAAATCACATTGAACTAGGGTGGTGCCTGTGACTCAGTGAGTAGGGTGCTGGCCCCATATAACGAGGGTGGCGGGTTTGAATCCGGCCCGGCCAAACTACAACAAAAAATGATTGGGCATTGTGGCAGGCACCTGTAGTCCCAGCTACTTGGGAGGCTGAGGCAAGAGAATTGCCTAAGGCCAGGCGTTGAAGGTTGCTATGAGCTCTGATGCCACAGCACTTTACCAAGGGTGATAAAGTGAGACTGTCTCTTAAAAACAAAAACATCACATTGAACTAAAATAAAAATACAACATATCAGTATTTGCAGGTTACAACTAAAGTGGTCTGATGTTAATTCACAGCCCTAAATGCTTACAGAAAGATCTCTAATAATTTAAGCTCCCACCACAAGAAACTAGTAAAAGAAAAGTAAAATAAGCCTAAAACAAAAGGAAGAAAATTATAAAAAACAAAGATCAATGGAATGGAAAAACAAAAACAACAGAAAGTCAATGAAACAAAAAGCTGGTTCTTTATCAATAAAGTTGATAAACCTCTAACAAGACTGATAAAAGAAGAGGAAGACAAAAATTACCAATGTCAAGAATAACATTGTCTATCACTACAGAGTCTGCTGACCTTAAAATGATAATTAGGGAATACTATAAACAACTCTACTCCTATAAATTTAACAATAGGGCTGGGTGTGGTTGCTCCCACCTATAATCCCAGCACTTTGGGAGGCCAAGGTGGGAGGATTCCTTAAGGCCAAGAGTTTCAGACCAGCCTGGGCAGCACGTCAAGACTCCCATCTCTGCAAAAAAAATAAAGAAATCAGCCAAAGTGTCCTGGTGTGGGCCTATAGTCCCAGCTATTCAGGAGGCTGAAACGAGGATTGCTTGAGCCCTGCAGTTTGAGGCTAAGATGAGCTATGATCACACTACCGCTCTCCAGCTTGAGTGATAGAGCAAGACCCTATCTATAAATAAATAAATAAATGTTTTGAGACAGAGTCTCACTTTGTCACCTTTGATAGAGTGCCATGGGTGTCATAGCTCATAGGAACGTCAAACTCTTGGGCTCAAGCAATCCTTTTGCCTTAGTTTTTCATTTTTAATAGAGACAGGGTCTCATTCTTGCTCAAGTTGGTCTCAAACTCCTGGGTCTAAGGGATCCATTGGCCTTGGCCTCCCAGAGTGCTAGGATTACAGGCATGAGCCACTGCACCTGCCCACTAAATAAATAAATTTAACAAATGGGATGAAATGGACCAATTACTTAAAAATTAGAAACTACCAAAACTCACTTAATACAAAATAGATAGTTTGAAAAATCTTGTAACAACTTAAAAAATGGAATTCATAGCTTAAAAAAATACAATGTCCTGTTTTGGTGGTCCCATACAACTAGATTAGTGATTCACTGGAAGGACCCATGGCTCTAGATGAAGTTATACTCTAAGTTAAGATTTATTACAGCAAAGGATCCAGTGCAGGAACAGCAGGGGGAAAGATATTAATAGATGAAGGCTGGAGAGTCAAAGTCTTTTGGCCTTTCTCTCTGCGGGGATAGCAAACAGCAGGGACATGTGTGAGATGTCCTTGCCCAGGAAATTCCACTTGAGTTCAAGAGTCGAAAATTCCTCTAATCACCTACCTGAGCATAACTCCAAATGAGATACCAATGAGATTATGAACCCTCATGTTTACTTAAACAGGTTGAAACCCTGGTTCATCCTGACCCACCATTTTGGGCATAGACAATAACATCTCGGCTCGGCGCCTGTGGCTCAATCGGCTAAGGCGCCGGCCACATACACCTAAGGTGGCGGGTTTGAATCCCCAGCCCGGGCCCGCCAAACAACAATGATGGCTGCAACCAAAAAATGGCCAGGTGTTGTGGCGGGCGCCTGTGGTCCCAGCTACTTGGGAGGCGAAGGCAGGAGACTCGCTTGAGCCCAGGAGTTGGAGGTTGCTATGAGCTGTGATGC
>CAUYQV010194960.1:0-37187 GCA_963574575.1 Galagoides demidoff
GATTTGTGAAATTATACTCTGATTATTTCCTTATTTTGATCATACAAGACAACAGATTAATAGTTTAGTCCCTTGGTGGGGTCACCTCTATGGTTTATCTTACAAAGGTACAAGGGAATCTTTCTAAAAGCAGAGTATGAATGTCTTAACTCAATAACTAAGAAAATGACATGAAGGTTATGTTAACCAGTTAGATGAGAGTATTTCAAAATGTATATGAAAACACACACTGTACCCCATGACTGCATTAATGTGCACAGTTATACTATAAGAAATAAAAAAAAAAGTGTGATGGCAGATACAAGTGCTTTTTTTGACCATCTCTTGTGTATTGTTTCTTGTTTTCTCAACACAGTTAACTGTTCCTTTCTGTAACAATGAATGTATTATATACTTCGAGGCAATTTAATCAAAGAGGTGGGAGTAATCTAAGCAAGAATTTGCAGTAAATCTTAAGTATATGTTGGTCCTTACAGATTTCTCTCACTTCTACTCAGAAAACTAACCACTCATTTGTTGTATTTTTCAAATTTGCTATTTCAGGACAACTAAATTATAATAAGTTTAAACATATTTCCTTTGTAATGTACTTGTTACCTTCACTTGAAATGGAATACTGATAGGCATCATGATACAGAGAGTCATATATTTTCAATATAAGTCATTATCCAAGTTGAGCATAAAAACACTTCACCTATGTACCACTTCATTTGCTGATTAATTACTGGAGATTTTGACTTGTGTCAGCCTACAGAGAAAAGCTGTAGTTGTTAAACAAGAAAATTTCTTTTTAACTTTGAAGTTTTTGTCTTAAGTTTCTGAGATTTTCCTTGGAAAGGAGGTAGGTAGTGTTTCATGTTAGGAAAGAGTGGCACCAGAGTGGTCATTTGAATTTATTTTCAAAGGCAATCTAAAGATTAACAAAAAGGAAAACACATTAAATGGTTTCAGTTGAGTAAATGCTGAAAGAGTGGTGGGATGAAGGAGTCCATGGATCAGTGAGATGCATTATCTGTCTTGCTCTTCTTGGGTTCATTAGGACATTCCATACCATGCGGCCTTTGCCTGCCTTCTCAGAGGAGGTTGCAGAGACCCTCTTCCCTCAAACCCTTTACCTCTCTACCTGTGGCCCAGATTTGATCCTCTCAACAAGGGAACTCTGGGCATATGCCTCTGTCTCCATCTCAGGAGAGCACAAAAGATGGATGTTGGTTTCTGCCTGGGAGTTTGACAGTCCTTAAGCCCGAGTAGCATTTACCTAAAGAAGGGATAATACATGGGATTAATTTTCAAATTTCATTGAGCCACTAATAAATAATTAAGCAGGCTAATGAATCATCATAATGTCTGGTGTGATCACCATGGTACATATATAAGACTCAGTTGCTTGTGCTATGTGTATGAAAGATGAGTATAATGAAAATTCTCTTTTATTATTATTATAATTTTTTTTTTTTTGGCAGTTTTTGGCCAGGGCTGGCTTTGAACCTGCCACCTCCGGCACATGGAGCCAGCACCCTACTCCTTCGAGCCACAGGTACCACCCCAATGCAAATTCTCAATAAAATTGAAATTCTATTTTATGATCTGGTCATTCCTCATGACACATACTTTCATCATAGTCTTCTTGGTCTAGTTGGCTTTGTAGAATGATCAAATTGACCCGATTTTTAGGGAAGTCAGCAACAGAGAAAACTTGTTGTCAGATAAGTACAATTTTTTTTTTTTGAGACAGAGTCTCACTTTGTCACCCGCTGTAGAGCGCTATGGCATCATAGCTCACAGTAACTTCAAACTCTTGGGCTTAAGCGATTCTCTTGCCTGAGCTACAGGTGCCAAGCTACCAAGTCTTTTTTGTTCTAGATTTCTTGGTATCAGCAACTGCCCTACTTTCCGTGGCTTCTCTTGGGTATTCACTTGACAATGACTTTGCTGATATATTTCATATTACCCTGTTTTTTTTTTCTTTGTATAGATAGCCTCCATAGAAATACGCCAATTCTCAATCCCTACAGTTTGTAATTTTTTTGCTCAGTTGTATGAGAAATGTTAGCTTTTTAATTCCTCGCTCTGTCTACTTAGCTAAAATTTATGGCAGATTCTTGGCACATAAGTTTCATTTTATCCATTTTATTTATAAATTGCCATACCATAAATGTTTTTGCTTCTTTACCTAATGCAAATTTTCATTATTTTAATCAGATGTATTTGGAAATTTTTTAAATAAAACACTTTTAGATATTATATATCTATAGACTTACAGATATTATAATATATCATTATATTTGCCCTGGGTAGAACACATTCTCTAAGGACCACATTATTTATATCTTATTATTAAAATATATGAAGTAGAAGAGGGGCCAAATCAGGAAATAGCTGGTTCAAGATGTGCAAAGGCCAAAGCTAGTTAGCAGGATTTACAACTCAATTACATAAGGTCTAACATACTGGGCAAATGACTGAGGTTATTCATATTATTTTACTAGAGCAGGAATTAATTGTATTTAGTAATGAAGTTATTAGCTAGACCTTGAAAGAACAATTAGAGATCTTTATTCCAATATGATTTGATTTGTTTATAAAGTATTTCCTAAATCTAATTACAAATGATAAGTCTTATTATAAGAAATTTTCCTTTTTTTAAACTTTGTTTTGCAATTCAAATACTAAACTGTATATTTAACAAATACAATGAGATTAATACTAATGCTTTTGCTAAGTGAGGATGGCACACATTTTCTATTTTTTAATGATTAATATTCTATGAAAAAAGTGTAACTCTATTGAATGTTCTTTTATAACTAGATATTATTTTACTAATTAAATACAAAATAATGAAGCTCTCATATTATAATACTTTATTGCAAATCATCACCTGACTGAGCTTCTGTTGTCATTGCTGTTCTGAATAAAACCTGTTTAAGGTTGCATGATAAATAATTTTATGTGTCATCTGGACTAGGTCATGAGGTACCCAGATATTTGGTCAAACATTATTCTGGGTCTGTCTCTGAGGATGTTTGGATGAGATTCACATTTATCTGGGTAAATTAATTAAGCACATTGCCCTCCCTGGGTAGGGGAGCCTTCCCCAATCAGCTGAGGTCTGAATAGACCACAAAGGCTGAGTAAGAGAAAAGTCTTCCTGCACTGCTGCCTTGAAGTTGAAACATCTGTGTTTTTTGTTTCTTTGTTTGCATTGTTTTGTTGTTATTTTTGCTTTCCTGCTTTGGGACTCAAGCTGAAACATTGGCCTGGGTCTTGAGCCTGAAACTATACCAATGACTAACATTAGCTGTCCTGGTTCTTAGGTCTGTGGGCCTTTGGGTATATTGGAACCTAACCAGTGACCCACCCAGATTTCAGATTGCTGACCCACCTTGAAAATGAGCCAATTTCTTATATATAAAATATAATACACACACACACATATTCCATTTCTCCGAAAAACCTGATCATCAGGTAGGAAGTAAAATGAAAAAAACAAAGTGAACGAAAGTAAAACTTTGGTGTATAAAAACTGTTTTTAATTGTATAAGTTCAATTTCTCCTGCATTTGAACTAATAGAACTCTGATTTAGCAAAATAAAGGGGGTGGAGAAGTTAATGAAGGATGATAGCTAAATATTTTAAGAACCTATGTAGACATGTCTCCTGAGAAATTATAGCATATTATATATGGAAATGCTTGACTGCTAATTAGAACTGCTGCACAGTTCCTAAATAAAGCCTTGGATAGGTGTCTGAAACCCCAGTCAATTTATGGCTCACTGTGAAAATGTTGGGATTCTCCTTAAAGCTTTCTGGTTCTTCCTTTCTCTAATTTTATTCCTCATGGAAGAATTAGCTTTTTAAAACTTATATTTGCAGTAGTAGCAAAGATCAGTTTTATGTACAGATCGAATAATTAATTTGGTCAAAATAGTTTGAATAAATTACCCATGAAAATGCCAGTTCTTCTTCTAAGCACTAATATATGTCAGTGAGCGTGAGAGAAAATATCCCCATTCTCAGGGAAGCTTAGAAGGAGGCAGAAGGCAAACAGTCAGGGAATGAAACATAAATGTGCAAGATGCTACCAGATTGAGAGAAGGTCTGGAAATCATATAAATAAGAGCCCTGAATAGAATGACTAATAACTATTTTATCTCATTTTTAGCAATGTTCTTTCTGAGGTGTTGACAATTGAGATGAAACATGGTTTGTGCAGAGGAACTGGCAGTGTCCTGAATGGAAGATAAGTCAAACAAAGGAGGAGGGGAAGGGTGAGTTTAGAATGTTCAAGAAAAATCTCTCCGCTGCTTTAACCCTGGCCATTAAGGCGTCCAATGAGTGATCCTCTGTGCTCCACTGGCAGCTTTGACAGTTCCAGTGGGAGCTGGTGGAGCCATGACTTGATATCAACAGAACTACTGAATACCTTCAGGGAAGAGCCACAGGGAATAAGGACAATTGGTCTAGGGCTTTGTGAAAGCGAGAAATGAGCATTTACTGCATTATACCACTGCAATTTTGAGATGGGTCTGTTCTATTAGCCAGAATTCCCTGCATTCATACAATCATTTTGTTTTTTTGTTTAAGTGCCATGAGACTATGTTAGCAGATGCCAAGCAGAATGAGTGATGTGATTTGGCTTATGTTGATACACTCAAACTCTGTCTACTGTGTGGAGAATGAATTGTCAAGGGACAAGGGCAAGAGACCAGTGAGGAGTAGAACAAGCAGAAAGTGATGCTGGAGTAGACTGGGGGGTGGCTGCAGAGCTGGAGGGAAGTGAACACATTATGGATGGGAAGGCTGCGTGTGGAGGTAACATGCATAGAGAGAAAGGGCAAGGCTTCAAGTTTCGTATTTTAAACAATGTGATGAATGTTGGCGTTAATGGGAAGACAGTAGAAGATATGGTAAGTCGAGATTGCCTGAAGTGCTTTTATGACATCCAGGGCTGGGATAACACATCTTTGTATTTTGCTACATTAGTAAACATAATCTGTGAACCATGAAGCTTGGGGAAGAGGTGGTAAGGTGAAAATCATTGAGATAGAAACTTCTACAGGTTAAGTGACATGAAACTTAATACTTTTTTAAATTCAGCAAATATAGTGGAACCTAATAATATCTGTATGCAATACACTTAGTCAATCCAATAGAAAATTAGCAAGCATAAGTTTTAGGAACTAACTGACGTAGGCAGTAGTTAAGACTTAGGTTCAAGCCACAAGGCATGCCTTACCTGTGCTCTTCACTGGTTTTCTCACCTTGATTTAATTACTTATCATCTGTGATCAAGTTTCTTTATTTAAAAATAGAACAGACCAATTTCTCTGAATAAGCTTATTATGACCAAAAAACACAAAAAAATCCATGAGAAACTTTTAAAAATGACCAAACACTACATAAATATAAATCAAAGTTTCTCTTAATTTTAAAATAAATACAAACTGCATTTTTAATATATTGTATATATTAATTTGGGGCTAAAATGAAATTTTGGCCACGAATAAACTGTGTAGCAAACAGAATACATGAACAATTAATGTAAAGCATCAATATAATTTTTAAAGAAGAAGAAAAATTAATTATAGTGATTCCTGAAAGAATTTTAGGATTATTTGTAAATAATCATTTCCAGAATTAGTCTTTTTTTTTTCTTTTGGAAGACTGGAAAAAGCTTTGAGGAGATGATTATTTGTGTATCTAAGTCCCAGTTTCACCGAAGTTAAATTCGTGTCTCATAATTAATGTAATGGAGAGATGTAACCAAAAGAATAAAAAAAAATAGTTAAAAATTCAAACAATCCATTTTCCAACTGTTTGGGGGCAGAATTACCCTTGATTTGATTTCTAAAACCTCCCTAATAGTACTGACATAAGTAAGCATTGTATTACCATGCTTACTGGGCATAAACAACGTAAGTAGTGATTTTGTTCCCTATCTGATAAAGACAGAGTCACACAAGCACAGAATAAATAAATGAATGTGGTTATTTTGACAGCACAATGTCAGTTCAGCATCTAAAATACATTTCAAAATGATATACCAGCATGATATATAGGAACGATACTCTTGTGATAAGCGTTTCATTTTCAGAAAAAAAAAAGTCAGATGTTTACAGTTTGATTTTAAGACATATTATGGGCATCTCAAAGTTGAATTGTGTATAGAAAACTTAGAAGAGACTGAGAGAAAACCAACAAAAAACAAACACACAAAACAATTGACCTGTGTCAGCATCTAAACAGTCCCCCCACATTCTTTTCTGTTATTCACATCCATGAGTAATCCTCTCACCTAGAGTCTAGATTATATCTACTAAGTCACTGCTAACAAATAAAACACATCAAAAGTGATGAGAGGTTATAAAGATAGTTGTGACCTCTGTCTTTCTTGCCCCGTCTCCCTCTCCCTTGGAGCCCCACCTTTGGGTGAAGCTGGCTGTTATGATGTGAGAAGTCCGCCAAAGCAGCCCACATGGCAGAGAACTGAAGTCTCCGGCCATCAGCCAACACCAACCTGAAACCAACTAGCAGCAGCCACAGGAGTGAGCTGAGAGGGGATCCTTCCCCAGTCAGTCCTGGACATTCCTGCTTCTCTGCCCTCACCTTGATACCAGCCTGAAGAGAGAGATTGCATTTGAGGCGCCCAGCTAAGCCACATCTAGGTTCTTGGTGTACAAAAACTGAAATAATGAATAATTAGTGTTTTAAGTCATTATGTTTTATGGTAATTTATTAACAAACAAAAGATGATAAATATAGGATCTTTCCAGAAAACCATCTAATTTATTGTAAAATTTTGTTTTTTAAATGAGCTTCACAAAACGTTTAAGAAGTTATACATATATATATAAAACCTATGTTTATATCATTGTGCTTTTTGTGTCCATCAAAATATGAACACTAAAGCAACAATTTTTATGAGCGGGAAGAGGGTAGCCTTATCGTTATAGCAGGGAAAAGTTGGTAGGCAACTCTCAGTAATATTGCATAACCGTGGCATCTATTTAAAGCTTTTAAAATTATTTTTAAGAGGACTTTTTTCTAAACCTTTCAGTTTCAAAGGTTTTGAATATAAAACAATTTCTGAAACTAAAGCATTGACATTTAAACACTAACTGAGCTTCAAATGTAAAGGGGGGAAAGTTGTGACTGTGAGATAATGTCAGGAGAGCAGCGCTCCTGCCAACCGTAAAGCTGTGTCCCGATCTGAGTGTGGGGAAGCTGGCAGTGAACCAAACAGCGATGGGCCTGGAGAAAACAGTTGTCTCAGCCCTGCATGTGTGCCAGGGTAGTGTTGGCAAGAAGAAACTTCCAAGCAAAACCATCAAAAACAGAGACAAATAAAAGACTCCCGACATTTAGACCAGTTAGAGATAATGTGTTAGAAACAACCCCTCCAATAAACCATTTCAGGGAATTCAGTTTCGATTTCTCAACAAGTCTGCTCTTACAAGAAAGTTTTCTTTCCCTATCTGTTTTTCTTCACTTTCCTTGGATACTGGTCCTTTCACCTGACTTACTGCCTCGGACGCTGACCCAAGAGGGCATTCTCAAATAAACCTTGATAGAAGATAAGATGTAACAATAAGTCTCTGCGCGTGATCATTCCAGTGGCCAAATGTCCAAGATGGGAGGATAGCTATTCAGCCTGCATCTCTTGTTTTCCCTCCCTTAACTTCTGTTCTCCTCCAACCACATAGACAAACAAACACACACCAATTTCCGGTTCATAGAAGGAGCCTTCTCTCTGTGTTTACAGACAGTGAAAGGGTGGAGGCAGCTCCCTGAGAGCTGTTTTATAAACTCACTAATCCCCTTCCTGGGAAATCCACCTTTGTGTGCTCATCACCAACCAAAATTATACCCTATCAGTTTTGTAGAGAAGACACTGTGACATTATCCCATAGACTTTCCCCCCTTTACATTCTGAAGCTCTGCTAATGTTTAAATGCCAACGCTTTCGTTTCAGAAATTGTTTTATATTCAAAAATTCCTCTAAAAATTGGTAGGTTGTAATTTGGGAGAGACACAAACATTCAGATCACAATTTAAACTCTGGAGTTAGACAACTCAAACGTGTCTGCGTTAGGAGGTGGCAATAACCTTCTTTTTAACTCTGAGGTTTTCTGACTTTTGACAGTGATGTTACATTGCACTTACATCACCACAAAGTAGAAATTATACTTATTAAAGTACATGTGTTTGGAATATTAATCTCTATAAATAAAATTTATGAGTTAAATGTAATACTGGACAGATTTTTTAGCAAATCCTAAAGTTTAACCACAGTAGCTTGTGAATTTATAGAAAAATAACAGTGACATAAAATGGCTTTATGGAACATTTTTTATTTGGAGGTTGTCAAGTAGCACTCTGTCATCTCATCTTTGTAAACGTGTCCTTCAATATATGTTGAAATATGCTTGAAAATTCTTCTGTTAGGTTTCATCAATATCTACATTTATTCTTCTAATTTATCTAAGGATGATAATCCCTGAAATGGTCCTAGTTAGTAAATTATGCCTAAAATTGCATCTTATCGTGATTAAATTATTTAAATGCAATATTCTTGGGGGGGTTTGTGTGAAAAATACAGCAGTGGAGATTCTGTGTGCATTCATACAGAGAAAATGGGGACGTTAGCCAGCTTTGTTAAAGACTGTACGTGTGGTTGGGAGCGGTCTTTATGCTGTTGACGACCCATGCTGTGGAACTCCACAGCACTTCATAAAGCTTTACCTGTACAAAATAATGGAAACCAGACCAACAGTCAGAAAATTGATGCAGAGCTCAATAAAGCAAAATGTGGGGAAGAAGGAAGAAACAAAGCCGCCAGGGTTTGTGCTAAGTGGGAAAACACAGCTTTTCTTGTTTTGATGCTCTTTGCTTCAATAAGTCTCACTTTAATATAAAGTGGAAAATCAATATGGACAAATAATATTTTTTTACCTTTATGTTTGAATTTTATATCTGAGATTATTCCTTCACTTACACGATAAAAATAGTTGAATGTCAACTATACATTCAATCCAATGCAAAGGTCCCAAAGAAAGCAAAATCTCTTCTACTTTCAGGTTGTAAACAGAAGAGTTGGTTGAAAGCAGAGTATTATTTTTATCTCCCTGAGGGCACTGAGATATAAATATATGTCTTGAAAAGTGAACCATGGTGGAGCTAAGATGTGCCTTCATTAAGGAGCGTACATGGACCTAGTTTTGTGCACAGAAGGATGGCTGGTTCCTGGCTCTTGAGAGTAAGGAGGAGAGAGCAATCACAGTGGTGATACTGCAGGAAATAAGCTGCAGGTTACCCAAGCCAGACGCTGACTTCCCAGTAACTGCCAGGGCACAGCTTGAGACTCAGAGAGCTTGAATCTAAGTATTCATCTGAGCACCTGGAAGACCAGAGAGCCAACTGACTTGATACCAAAACCTGTAAACAGGAGTGCAGAAGAGTCCTGGGGTTGGCATTTTCAACACAGTATAATTTTTCATATTGTGACAACTCTTACTCATGAAGCTACACATTTAGAAGATTTTTTGCAGGTTCACAGTTTTCATAGCCAATATGTACAGTCAATTCTTACTAATGTTCCCCTATACCTTTAAGTTGAGAGTTTACACAGGGCAGGAGAATTGGATGTCCCAGGTATATTTTCTTAGATGTGGTTATTGTGAGTATAGCTAAGGGCAGGGTTTCCCAATAACGGCTGTGGATTGTGTACTGACAAGGCAACCTGTTAGCGGGTCTATTCCTCTTGGTGATAATTACCTCCTGATGTTTCTCCCTTACTTTTTATTTCCCTGGAATCTGGCTTACTTTAAACAAAAATCATTTTAATTTATATTAGGTATATTAGATAAAATATGTGATGGTCACTTTTCAAGAAATGCCAGATTTCTGGCAGAAATATCTTAGATTTCAGTTACATATATCTGGGTAACATTTTCATAATAATTATGAAATTCAAATTGTCTAAATAGAAATGGCCTTAAAGTAAGGTAAACCTCTATTCCCATTCCTGGTAAATTTATCAGGATTTATCACAACACTCTTCTCCCTTTAATTCTTCTTTGAAATGCCCGATAAGGTCAAGTTTGTCAGAACCATATATGGATCCTTCTAAATTCACTGGTAAAAGAACCACAAACAGCAGCTAGTAGGAATAACAGATATCAGGGGGGTTTTTTGTTGTTGTTGTTTTGAAATTTTTTTTTTTAGTTTACAGGCATCCCTGCCTTGAATTTGTTCTTCTACCATGACTTACTGAGTAATGTGTGTTCATTGCTTTGGATTCACCTTGATGTCAAGGGTTATTCGTCCCAGCTTTGGCTTAAATAGACCAGCAACTGTGTTCATTTAATCTTGGCTTAACCCACTTGGCTTCCTGCTTCTATTGCTGGCCAGTATGTATTACTGGAAAGCCTCCTGGCTAGACATGATCTGCCAACAAGTCCCAAGTTATCATCTCTTAACTTCTCCTAGCTCTGATTTTTTGCCTCCTGCCTTTATAGGATTTTTTTTAAAACATTATGCGATGCTTTATCTGACCCAGCATTTGATATGAGAGAAATCTGATTATTCAGGGTTCTATTTCTTCATTGTCCTGATAGCATGTAAGAGGCCGAATTCCTACTTAAAGAGCTAATTATTTCATAAAGGGTCATAGTGTTCAAGCATCTCGGGAGAAGTTAGAGTTCTCCATGTTCAGTTATATCCTTCTGGAAAGCTGAACATATATACTCGTTTCTGCTCATACGATTTGAGGTTCCTAATGGTATGTCTCAAACAGGGTGCATGATTTCAGTCTAACTATTTGTCTACAATGACATCACTGAAGTAGTTTGTTCATGTTAATAGCCATTTCTGTTTATAAAGTGATGAATATTGAATTCAGATACACAGAAAAGTCTTACTGAATTCAGATACACAGAAAAGTGGGGAGTTGTTCAGGAGGGTCTTCCTCTGGACCTGCAAACATGTTGGTGAAAATCAGTCTACTTCACTTATTCACAAGACCCAAGTAATTCCATTCAGGTTCATGTGATGTGGGTCATTTCTTAGCAAAATAGTAAAGTCAAGAAGAGCTCTCTTTCCTGTCTCTTATTGCCTTTCTATGCCCAGTTTCTCTTTGCTCTCTAGAAATCCCCTAAGGGTATTATCAGACAAAGATGTGACCTCAATTATGCATATGGTAAAAAGGAAACAGAAAAAAGGAGCCCCTGACTGTCCTCAGATTGGCCCTACTGATGATAGGTTTACTGTGTTCCCACACTGAGCAAGAATGCTGTCACAGAGCACAGTGTTAGACAAATTCAGCATGTGTTGGTGACAACTGAGGCTAAAGGACAACTCCATAGTTAAGTTTGATTTCTCTCTCACACACACACACCCTGGCAGACACCTCCCTCTCCTGACTAACCCGATAAACTGCTCCTATTTACCAAATACATTTGAAGCCCTCTCCTCCTGATTTCCATTCCTTTCCTCTCTTAGATAAACAGCTTTTAAGACACAAAATCATAGATTTGCTTTCACTTCAGCACCGAAAACCTACCATACATCAAACCGTTCTTTGAAACTGTTTCAAAATATCCCATCATATTACCATATCCCAGAGCAAGCCACTCCTATCATCCCTTACTAAATAGTAACCCCAGAGTTCCCTATGGTATCGAGGTCTCCCTTAATAAAATGAGTTAATCACCCTTATTTTGTACAACTACAAGTTTGTTCAAGGTGTTGTCAAATTACAGCTATGATGATGGTGCAGTGAATTTCAAAAAGTTACTTTTGCAAGAGATATTTGTATTTAAAACTATGATAATTTTGCAATTATCGCATTGTTTTAGGCTCAGGAGAAAATAGAAGATACCTATTAACAACAGAGTGGAATAAGATGAGAATAAAGTTAATTTTATATCTTCAAAATAATTTCCACTACTCTCCTATGTTGTCTATCAATTACTCCATGGTCCTGCTGGACACAGATGTTGTCCCACAATTCTTCACATACCCGGTAGATAGAGCAGACTAGATTCTCAATGCACACTTTTTGCCAATAATGGTGACTTATTTTTTCTTTTATTTCACTAGAGGTTATCAAGTACCTATTGAAGAAGTTAAAAATATACCATTATTTTTCTATTTAACTGGCAGTTATCAAGCATCTATTGAAGAAGTTAAAAATATACTATACAAGCATGTTGGCTATTTTGAGTTAAAAGCACTCAAAAACAGTAGGTACAAAAATATTTCTCTGACCGTCATTCCATTTCTTAAAAGCACGAGATGAAATTCCTGTGTGAAAGGTGCCCTCCCACAAATAAAGGGAGAACAACATTCTTAGCATCAAAGACTGGAAATGGAGACTAAGAATTCTGTGCAGACCTTATTAAAGTAATTCTCATCTTTTTAGCCTCCCCATGGTTATTCTAGTTGTTTTTTGTTTTCATAGCTTACTAGTCTTTATCTAATTTAATATAAAAGTATTCAAGTCCAACTGTGTTGTTTTCATTTCCTACAGGGGCTCCTGTGTCAGGTAAAACTTGTGCTAAATAAATTTGTAGAGGGTTCCCCTGTTGCTTTGTCTGATATCATTTCAACTTTCAGGCCAAGCAGAAAAACAAGAAAAGGGAAAAAAGAAAAAACCCTGAAAGGGCAGGGGTACGATTTTGCCTCCTCTGCACTATGAAGGATGAGGCATTCGTGGCTGGGAGGATTCTGCAGTAACAGATGCTAAGACAAGCTATTTGTCAGGGATCAACGTTTGCAAAGGAAGGTGAAAGAAGAGAGTTTGACCAGAAGAAGAAATTGCACCATATGTCGGTACTACAGAGTCTTGAATAATTTGACTGTAGCTATGGAGTAAATTTTGCTTACTAGATTATCCCACACCGGTCTTAAATGGTTGTTGTTTATACTTCATGTCCTTTAGCCACTGGACACAACATGCTGTGGGAAACCTGTCACCTCAGGGGAATTGACCGAAGGTGAAACATACCTTGACGGAGAAAACTGGATAGACACTGACCTCACATCCTGCAGCCAGACACTGAGTCCTTCCTTGAGGGAACCACTAGCTGGCCGTACATATCTGCATTACACATATGCTAATATACATGAGTTACTCATTCAAAATGGACATAGAACTAGTTAGCAATTAAAAAAAACCTTGAAAAGTAACAGATTCCAAAAGCACACTGTTACATTAATACATACGTAGTACAGGTGAATTAAACAAAAAACTTTTCCTCATTTCTTTAATAAATGTGACTTTACGTTGCAGTGATTTCTTCATCTTTTTCTGTAGAACTGCCAAAGTCTATTGGTTAACTACTCAGTTCTCCACTAACTTTCACTTCTTTGAGCACAGCAGTTGTTGATTTGCTAATTCCTTTCTTTGTCACTCTTTATCCCTCTGTCATTAAGCATCTCTGAATTTAAAGGGCCAATTTTTATATTGTTTAATGGCCCCAGGATTAAATTGTCCTAGGTATTAAAACCCATGACACAAGTTATCAAAAGGAAAACAAGGGAAAGTCCGTCGATGTCACTAGTAAGAAAATAGGAAGGTGAAAGCTATGGCGGAATTATCACCTTCACAAAGTGCTAGGACACTATATACCAGAATTTGTAGGAGTATCTCCATGACCTGTCATTAGCTTTATTCTGGTGATGACATTATTTATACATTGTATTATGGCAAAGGGATATATTCTGGTCTCTTTTCTTTAAGCTAGAAAAATTATCCATAGTGTGCAAATGCAAAGTCTCACACAAATATGCCTATAGTGAAAATATGAATGGATAGTTATAAACTAATTGCTTTGGATACAAAGTAAAGAAGAGCAAAGTGTGCTTTGGAGGTTGGGTGATCCGGGAGAGAAGCAAAATGGGAAGGAGGTTGGGCTGGGAGGACACATTTATCACGGCCTGATGCAGGGCCTGACAGTGTGCACAGATCTATATCTGAATAATTCCATTCAATTATCATAATCGAATCTTCATAAATGTATTAAGTAAATGCTATTATTTGTGTTTTTCAGGTGAGAAAGTTAAATATCAAAGACATGAAATAACACAGATCTGGGAAACCAGAACATGGATGACTCGGTTCCATAAACGTGCTCTTCCCTGCTGCCTTCTTGGGTCTAATGCCTACTACAGAGCCATAGCCTGCCTAGCTGCCTGACCCTCAACTTCAAGTTTCCTAATTTGAGGTGTTTTTAAATACAGGGTGGCCATAAAGTTTGTGTGCAGTTTAAAATAGTGTGCAACTTGAAATTCCACACGAATTTGATGGCCACTCTGTAAATGCTGGTGATGACTCATAACCACATCAGCTCAAATTAACCTTGCTTGTGGCATCTTTCTCTGACATTCCCTAAAAAATGTGTAAAATTTTATCTCTGACTCTTTTCCGTTTGCTTTTATTTGCTCTCCATCAAAGGGTTCACATCTATGGAGCTATCTTCATATTAAATTGTAGATTAAAATTCTCTCAAAATTCTTATTTTGGTTACTAACCTCTGTCTTATAAATAATTGCATTTCCTCGAAGTTAAATTAAGTTGTCTGTGTCCAGGTTTTGGTAATAAACATCCCAACCAAGCCTGTTTTTCCCAGTGTCTGTTTCTGTTTCTGGATGCATCATCACCATTCTTCTAGAAATGAAGACCTGGGTCTCTCTTTGCCTTGATTTTTTCTCTTTTTTTTGCATTTTCAGGCAATTAGTTGTCATTAAACGAAAGATACATTTAAAAATTAGTTAGAATTTTCTTTAATTTTCATCCCTGCAAAGATAATCATGGTCAAATTGTTACTATACTTAATGACAATTGAAATATGTCATTTTTTTCTAGTAACTTTTACCCAATTTGTTCTACTTCATGTGGTCATATAGATCCATTTAAATATACAGTATATAACCATTCTTTTTTCTATTGAAAAACTCTCTGGGATTCTTTATTGCCAAATCCCCTATCCCAGCATCAAAGACCTTTCTGTATGACTCAGAGCTCTGCTTTCACCCAGAATGCTGTGCCTCCTCCACTGTGAATCCACTCGCCCACTGCAACTGGAATCTCATCTCTTCCTTGTCTTATCCTCCAAGCACAACCTGTTCTTCTGCTCTCACATGGAACTTTCATTATAAGTTTTTGTGTATCAATTAAACGCATTAATGTTGAAATGAAAATGAATGTTGAATTCTGTTCAGGATGCTATAACAAAGTATAAAGTGAGAGGCTTGAAAAGGGCAAACCACACAAGTCTGGAAAGTAGGAAGTCCAAGGTCAAGCCATTGGAAGATTTGGTCTCTGGTGAGGGTTTGCTTCCTAATTCATAAGTGAAAAGTCATTTTTCTGTGTCCTCACATGGTGGAGAGAGAAAGCAACCTCTTCTGTGATTCTTATAAGGCCATTAATAGCATTCGTGAGGGCTCCACTGAATGGACCTCATCTAGTACTAATTACCAGATCTCCTGATACCATCACATTGAGTGGCAGAGTTTCAACATATAAGTTTCGGCCCATCAAAGCTTCTACTTTGCTTTGTATTTAAGGATAGAGATGATGTCTATCCTCACTCTTGCTTGGTAAGCCTTTCTCAGATGAATTGTCCCTTCATCTTGTCATTGACATTAACTGTTCTACATTAGGTTGGGTCCACTAAAAATAAATTCTGAGAAAAATGCTGTATTGAGGGAATAGTTTCATGTAAGGGACATAAGATTAAGGAGAAAATGCCTAAGCATGGTGTTTTCTATAAAGACTAGATTCCCTCTAATCCACACATATATTTCGTCCCATCTTATAGTGAAGTAGGTGGCCTTTTGTACCCTCCGCAGGTCTGTCATTTGTCTGAGGCTCTCTTCCCCTCCCAGAGACAGGTGCACGTAATCTCGGGGCTGAGACAATTCTTGTTGGGTTGTGGGAATTCTTCTGAGACGATGGTAACAGTACTGTTGCACATTCACATCAACTTTCTTCTCTCTTCAAGTGTACATCATACAGGAGCTACTTATTCAGGGTTGTAGCTCAGCATACTCTCTAGGAAAACTAGAAGAATTAGTGGGTCACAGTAAGTTCAGTGCTGCACATGTGATCTTGTAAGTACTGTCATCTGCCTCTGGTGCCACTCATCCTGGATTCCTCTCCTCTTGCCTAGCACTCTTTCTAGTCTTCTGACATAAGTTCCCCAAGGTACTCATGTGGAAATGCTAGCTTTAAATTTAATGGAAATCTTACTACGTATGCCCCATGATGGAAATGTCATCTTATGACACCAGGACCTTTATATCTACAAAGCCTAAAATTACTGGAACAAGATAAGGAGTTATTCCCCAAGGTTCACTGAGATCATGGAGAATGAGGCTGAATCAAAGACATCCACTTCTGTCCCTTGGTTTCCAGGGCTATATATTCTACTTCTTAGGGGAAAAGTACAAGATGGTGATTACTTTTAAGGAATTATCTTCAAGATGCATTATAAAAATGACTTTAAGGTATCATTCCATTTTTATGTCAAGCTGGAAGTTTTACATAAACTCAGAAAAGATAAACCTATCTGTTGAGTAGTTTGGCCCAATACAAATGATTGTCTTTGACTTCTTCATATATTATCCCTTCTATCATCACATCCTTTGGTCATGCGCTCAAAATAATTTTCTCACTGCTTCCATTGCTAGCACCATAATCAGAGAGTGAGTAATCTCTCACTTCTGGGTCATTAAACTGAGTCTTCTTATTTTATCCTTGTCGACTACCCTGCTACATTCCGATTCATTGGTTTTCTAAGAAATAATCTGTTCTAAAACTTGTCAGTCCTTCTGCACATGTCCTGCCTTTGGCTTTCCATCTTGCTCAGAATGAAATCTGAAATTTTCACAAATGTTTACAAGGCATACTTTGTAACCAAGCAACATATCTGTAAATCACAGACCCACCTCTTACCACTAGTGTGAAATAGGCACACTAATGAAATTATTATATCTCAGCATATTAGGGAGAGAATTATATCAGTCGGCATACAGTAATATAATGGTTCCTGGCACTGAAATAGTACTACATAAACATCAGCTAGTGTTGTTTTTGTTCTTATTATTGCAGGTGCATTTCTTGCTCGTATTTTTACTAATTTTTTAAACATAACTGTTTTTCATGTCCCATGATAATTCTCAGAAACATGATGTTTAATGGTTATGTAATATTCCATCCTATATCATGCTATTTTCATTTCCTCAATCATGTTTTCCAATCCAGGTATTACAAAAGCTTCCTGGAGTCACTGGATGAAAATAAGTCTAAGTGAGTTAAAAAGCAATAATGCAACACTTCTTACCCATGAATGAAATATAGAATTGAATATGTCTGTTATTCTCTCTGACAGTCCCACTCGAGGATATATTTTTCTCCCTAATATCATGTTTTAATATTTAATAGTGTAGCAAAAAGATACACATTTGAGGTTACTGTGAATATGGGGAAGAATATTCATAAAGCTTTATCCATCACTTTATTTCATAGACATGCTGGGTACAAAGAGAGAATAGTGTCCGAGTGCAGGTTAAACTTTGGTTCCTTCTATTTAACCTTTCCCGTATCAAGGGTGCTATGTGTCAAAGTAATGCCGCCATTTGTAGAGTCCCTCACTTCTTAACCGCCAGGAGTCATGATTAAACAGTAAATTGCATGAAACTGACAGGACATTAGAGACTAATACATTTGAAGGATGTCAACACCTTATGTCCTGCTGGTCATCTTGTAACATGGAAGCAGAAAGTGAAAATATGTCATAAATTGAACTTTCAACCAAGCACATGAAAGTGAATTTATATTTATTTTATACCCCCAATACATCATCCTTTAAAATAATCCATTTCTTTTTTTGAATGGCTACCTAATTTTTTTAATATCAGAGAAAAAATATTAAATTAAATTATGTCTTCATGACCATCTGCTTATCCCTGTCATCCTTTGAAACCAACATGTTAAATTATTTCCGAATACTCATAAAATAACATAAAACATGATATTATTAAAAATAGAATTTAAAATAGATCATGTTTCTTTTTAATTTCATAATTTTAACAAAAAGTCTTATTAGTTTTTACTCAGTTTTCTTCATTTCACTTCAGTTAGGCAAAAATGTTTTGTAAATCTTTGCAAGTTTATGTTACGACTCTTGCTTTTCCCCAGCGTGCCTCCTCTCTTCTTCCCATTCTTTTGTTTGTGTTTGCCATTTACAATAATTTTGGTCTCAGGGCCATATATTCTCTGAAATTACTGAGGATTTCAAAAACCTTTATGTAGATTGAAACCATAAGGGCCATGTTAAAAATTAAACTTTAAAAGTTATTATTTTTGTTAATACTTTTAAACATAACAATGTTACATACATGAAACCTTTACAAAATAAACGTTTATGAAAATATCATATTTTTCCATGTATAATGTGAACTTTTATGCCTAAATTTTTTTTTTTTTTTGAGACAGAGCCTCAAGCTGTCCCCCTGGGTAGAGTGCTATGGCATCACAGCTCACAGTAACCTCCAACTCCTGGGCTCAAGCAAGTCTCTTGCCTCAGCCTCCCAAGTAGCTGGGACCATAGGCGCCTGCCACAACACCCGGCTATTTTTTGGTTGCAGCCATCATTGTTGTTTGGCAGGCCTGGGCTGGATTCGAACCTGCCACCTTAGGTGTATGTGGTTGGCGCCTTAGTCACTTGAGCCACAGGCATCGAGCCTATGCCTAAATTTTTGAAGGAACAATAATGATGCACATTATACATGGGTAGGATGGCTCAGGAGTGGGGTACCCCGTGGGGCTCTCAGCACTGCTGTACCCTCCTGCCTGGGCCTGCCGGGAGCCTAGGCTCAGGTCTAGGAAGATCCCCTGTCTGGTGGGAGCAGGCTGGAATGGACTCTGCTGAGCCCCCACATGATGGAGGGATCGGTGGTGGGGATGGCAAAGCTGGCTGCAGCTGTGTGGGGTGAGGCTGCCCACAGGCCAAGTGGACTCAGAAGCTCCCACCTTGCCAGCCATACACATGACCCTTTCAGTCACAGCCCAGGACATGGCAGGAAGGGAAGGGCTCCCATGAGAGAGGGCAGGTGGGGCCTTAACAGAACAGGCAGCTGTGGGAGGGTGGGGCAAACTGCAGATGTGCAGAAACTGTTAGCCCTCCCCAGAGGAGTGTCTCCCTGTTGAGAACTGGCCACTTTTTCTCAAGGACGGTTTGTCTGTAAGTTCTGGACCAAAAACATAGATGCACATTGTACTTGGAGTGCATTTTACATGGCAAACTATAATAACCAAATTTTCTAAAAAAAAAAAAAGAAAGAAAGAAATTATCCAGCATTGCTTTTGCATCATGATGTCAAAGGTAAACATAATGAAAAGGGCACAAAACAGTTTAATATTATTGTGAAAATAGTTCATTTTTATGAATTTCCTGAGAGAATTTTGAGGACTGCCCTGACGTTCACCGAAAAGCTATGAGAACCCTTAGCCAGAGAGAATCCTATTCTCTCTACCTGGGATGGCCTTGCATCTTACCATTTCCAATCCACATTCTCTTTATCCTTTCATTTTAAGGGCAGTTCAAATATTACTTCAGCTGTAAAATTCTTGCACATCCCTTAAAATAATAGTAATGTATCTTATGTATAAATTCCTAAACTTTATATTGTTCTCCAAAAGCAAGAAGATAAAGTCAAAAGGCATGATTCCTACTCTTGATATGGTTATGTTGTATTAATATTATGAGAGATTCACTTATGAAATATTAATTCACAAAACAGTGTGGTGTCTATAGGCATAGACATAAAGGGCCATTAATGGACCGTGGAGATATAGTTTGGAATATGCCAATTTTAAAGTCTAAAATTACTGTTCAAAATAATTCCCAACTAGAACAGCTGGAACTGCGGTTTGAAGAGGAGTCACATGCATTGAAGAGCACATACAAAGCTACAGAGGTAAAAATATTGCTAATATTAATATCATAGGTGAGGGAAGGGCAGGTTGAAATCCATGGCTAGTGGAGCATCAATTTGGGGGAGTGAGTTACAATCACTAAGGAAGAGATAAGCAAATCTAACATTTCTAAGTAATAGTAATCGACTAACCAGTGATATGTGTTAGAGAGCATCGTATAAGCTGCGCCCTATTCCGTGTATCGTCAGAGAGCCTACTGAAAACTATATTATAATGTAGTGTTCACATTTGAACATTGTGAATAATTGTGAACTTGCATTTGCATAAAAATGTATAAAACATTCATTGTTCTAAGATGTACGAAATATTTTTGTTTGGTTGGTTGGTTGGTTGCTTGATTGGTTCTGTGACTTGACTTTTCCAGAAATTATTATGGTAAAAGAATATCTAGAAAAAGGAGACCCCACTGAAGGAAATATAAGTTGGTACTCATTCTTTTTTGTTTTCTTTCTAGGTATATGTCTCATCTTTGGTTCTTACATAATGTATCAGGATTATTATTCTTATAATACTTGGGCAGCATAAGACAGCTCATTATCTATCCGGACAATTAAATGCATATTAGTTTCTCCAAAATATTTTCTCTTACAAAGATTTAACTTAGTCCATTTTGGCTTTGTCCAGCTCATTAACAGTGTAACCTCCAGCACTCTGCACCAGCAACTTCATCTGATAACCTCAAGAAAGCAATAATTGTAGTTTACATTAATTTCTTATTGAAGAAGAAAATGTATTCCCTAATATCTTCATGAAAAATGTAGTTTTGTGGTTGAGAATGGACATATTATGCAGATTCTACTCAGAAAAGCTTCATAATTAGGAATCAGAGGAATTATTATCACAATTTCTTAGAGCAATAACTCACTTTATTGATTCCCTTAATGGTATACAGTAAAATGGTAGTCAAATATTATTTTACATACTCTCCCAAAATAACAGTCCCTAAAAATAATTTCTGGATATTTACAAATATTTAGATAATTGAATTCTACATCATAATGTGCATTTTTTGATTAAGAGAAAAAATGATTTAATGCTAATTTTACACATCTGGAACATATATTTTAGGAATTCTTTTGTTTAAAGCTTCCTCATGAACCTAAATGTGAAGAGTTTCTGGCAATGTCTTATTCTAATACCTCCAAATATCTTTGTTTAGAAGAGTTATATTGCAGTGATTGAGCAGTGGTAGTAAGCCATGTTGGGTGCAAACATGAAACTATATAACTTCTTGCACTATCACTTTTTTGAATTAGTGCTGAAAGTTTCTATTTATGTTACATAGATGTCTTCACATTTTTTCCCATGGAGAATGCATTTTATGTCATTATTACAGAGCCCCGCACCGGTCCAGATGAAAACTTTGGCTTGCTCTACCATACCAGCCTGGGTAGAAGACCCCCCTTACCAACCACCAAAAATTTCCTTCAAGTCTTATGTGTCTACTGAAGCAGAATGATTTCCGATCTTTGTATTTGAAAATGTCCCATAAACATCTATCTGGCTTCCCAGTATGTAATAGAAACATATGTCCTGAGGCACTAAACTTACTATGAAAATACTTTATAAAAAAGTAAAATAAAATAGGACAAGAGCCAAGATGGCTGACTGGATGCAGACTTCACACACCACTCTCCTGTACGGCACTGAAAAAGTGTTGAGTGGATGTTCACCTCGTCATCTATGAAAGAGCACTGGGAATCAACAGAGAGATGAGGATGCAACCAAAGTAAATGAGATGAAAGAGAGGCAAACCACTTAGTAGGACAGGATGTACGTAGGTAAGGTGCCCACATGTGGGGAAGGGATAGAAGAGAAAATCCTGGGGCTCCGCACTGCCCCCCACGTTCATTCCTATCTGTGCTGTGGGGGACCCTCCACTGCAGAAAATCACAGATACAAGGAGCTGAGTGGAGATCGTGTGGTGGCATAACCCCAGAGAGAAAACACAGTGGGGACCCACTGGCTTGAAAAACCTGGGCACTGTGGCTGGTGCTATTTTGAGATCCCAGATGCAGAGAACTGATTTAATATCCAAAGTCAGATTTATTGCTACTGCCTCCTCCTTGTTCCTGCCAGAGTAGGGAGGGAGGAGGGAAGCTGGGCACTACGGGGGTCTCATGGTTAGAAATCACACAAGTTTGATGGCACCTGTGGCTCAAAGGGAACCTGGGTAGGGTGAAAGCTCAGGCTGCTCCAGGCTGATGATCACCACACTGATGGATATGGGTAGGATTGTGTCCCAGGTGCATGGGCTGTCAAATGCTGTTGACATTTGTGGATATGAGTGGGGCATCACTCAAACTGGTGTGAGATGGAAATCATAGCTGCTGACAAAAATAGCAAGACATTCACTTATTATGAGAATTACTGGGCAATCATGAGACAGGAGAACAGAGATGTGCAATGTTCACAGTAGATCTGTCCCTTTCCTGCTGGGGCAATCCTTGAAATAGAACACAAGTGTGCCATCCAGGGACCTCTCCTCCTTTTTGCTTAGTAGGAGAGTTCCCAGCAGAGCACAGGTGCACCACAAGTTTATCTGTATTGAGTTTGGAGAAGAGGTTTCAAATGAAACCTGAATAAGAATAGAATAAGAACTCTAGCAATAGGAAAAAACAAAATCATATCAACACCAGGCAGCACCTGTGGCCCAAAGGAGTAGGGCGCCAGCCCCATATATTGGAGGTGGTGGGTTCAAACCCCGCCCCAGCCAAAATCTGCAAAAAAAAAAAAAATCGTATCAACACCCCTGATGGATTGTAATAGTTCTCCAGTAATGGACCTCAATCTAAAGGTAATTGTCAGTGTATCAGATACAATAATTCAGAAAATATGATGAACATGATTGATGAGAAAGTTTAAAGTCAACACAAATAAATAAAAAATATAATTCAGGATACAGATGAAAAATTTTCTAATTAGATAATAGCTTGAACTCAGGAGCTTGAGACCAGCCTAAGAGTGAAACACCCATCTCTATTAAAAAGAAAAGAAGAAAGAAAGAAAGAAAACTACCTAGGCCCTGTGAGGGACACCTGTAATCCTCACTACTTGGGAGGCTGATAGAAGAGGATTGCTTGAGCCTGAGAGTTTGAGGTTGCTGTGAGCTATGATGCCAGTGTGACAGAGTGAGATTCTATCTCAAAAAAAGAAAAGAAAAGAGAGAAAAGAGAAGAGAAGAAAAGAAACGAAACCCAGGAGAAAGCCTTAAGAGTAGACTATACAAAGCACAAGAAAGAATTTTGAAGCTTGAAGATAAGGCTTTCAAATAAACAGTAAAAAATGTAGAGGAAAAAATGAACAATCACTTAGAGAAATAACAGACTATATAAAATGAAGTATTATAGAAGCATAAGTACTCCCTTAATATTTTGAAGTAAATGGAAAAAAGGAAAATAAGTTATGTCAAAAATATTCCAAAACTATATCAATATATGCTCAACTAGTTAACATATTTGGCCACTAAATTTAGTTAAGTCCTTTCTGAAAGCCTGGATAAACATGGAAATATGATATATTATATAATTTTCATTATCTGGTTAAAAAAAAAGAGGTTATTCTAGTTATTTCAGGAAGCTCACTTTTCTCTGTTCGAAATGTAACAGCAATGCATATATCTGATGGACACTGTAATAATCAACTGAATAAGAAACATTGTGAGGTATGTTTGAGGGATACAGAAATTAGCATTTCATACAGAAATTAGTCTATGGAATTGAGAATACATCACAATGGGTCAGTTATTAAAAGCTGAGCTCACTTGGGTATACAAGAACAATCATTATGGCTGAAGAAAACTCGTTTTGCAAGTGCCCATTCAATAAAAAACAGGTGAGTTCATTATATTTGGGGGAAAATAGATGTGTGATGAATGACATAACCGTTTCCGAGACTACAATCGAAATTGCCCTCCACAACACTTCCTCTTTCATTGTTCTCTTAGAAAATTGCTCCTTTGAATTTACTGGGCATTCATTTTGTCCACAATTTAATTCAGGAAATACTTGCAAGCAGTAA
This sequence comes from Galagoides demidoff, assembly GCA_963574575.1. Classification (NCBI taxonomy): domain Eukaryota; kingdom Metazoa; phylum Chordata; class Mammalia; order Primates; family Galagidae; genus Galagoides; species Galagoides demidoff. Next base: position 24,023 of record CAUYQV010194960.1, read on the forward strand.
CTTGGTTCACTATACACTTAATTAGGACCTCGGGACACAGAGTTTATGCACTGTTCATTTTTATCAAAGTTACAAAGCTGGCCTTTGGTTGCCCTGTGTGGCGACACTCCCACTTCAATGAATCTGTCATATTCTGCCAAAAGCAGTTTTTGTTGAAAAATTCACTGTACAGTATGATAACAAAGCAGAGGATTTGGAAGTATATTTCATTTATCAAAATGTACTGAGTGCATTCAGTGTATGGAGACAGCCTAGGAGACACCCGGTAGTGTAGATACAGCTTCCTTTTTTAATTTTATTTCTGTAAGAAGTACATTCATAAAAATGCCAATCTGACATTCCAAATGTGACATTCACTACAGAATTCACACTCCTTTTCTCTTTCCTGCATGATTCCAGTATACCCGAGATCTATCAGAAGGAACATTTCTAACTCCCCCGCAGTATCAATGGTATTTTCCCAGTGCTCAGGTGCAGAGCCAGATGCATCACTCATTTCTCTGCCTTGAGAATTACTTCTTCTCACCTGGTTGTTTCAGTGTATCAACATCAGTCATCCTTAATCCTCCGCTGATAACACGGGGAAGAATGAAATCCAAAGGAGACTATAATCCCTTTTTCTTTCCTATCTCTATTTTGAGAGTAGAGAGATCACTTGATAACACACGTGCTACCCAGAACACAAAAATATACACTTCTGAGCTTCAAGTAGCACCAGCTGAATCCGTATCACCGTTAATCTCCTGCCACAGCCCTGATGCTCTCTCCATCAGGTAGCTGGTTTATTATCATTCCCTTTAGCGCAGCTTCCGAGACTGTGCGTCTTTCCTGTTGCTCTGAGAAACCTGCACGCTTGCCACCTTCCTGGGCAGTTGGAGCTTGACAACGTTACTACATTTCCTGAATGGGATGCCAATAAATTATCCTTAAGTGAATTTAAAGTATCTGGTTGTTTTCAGCATCCTTAGAGGTACGCCTTTCTGCTATAATGTAATCAAGTGTTCTTAGGCTTCAAATTGGCAGCTTGAATGCATGCATGTGGTAGAGATAAAGTACTTGATTTTTAGGACTGAGTTTTGACAATATTCCATTACACCTAGCTACAGGCAGGTGTGGATGGAGTCATCATTTCCCCCCTTTCAAATTGTGTATATATAGTTGGTACACACAAAAAAGAAATAAAACAAACAAACAAAAAACCCATCCTGGACTTGGACCATGCAGATTTAGATTTAAGTGTCGACTGTAACAGTTCATTTAACTGGTGAAATATCTTTGAAAGAGGACTGTTTCCTCATCATGAAAAATTAGGGAACAAATTCCTTTAATTATTTAAATTCATGCATTCATTGTAAAATAATTAATCACTGCTGTATTCCAGGCACTCTGCTTATCTTCTGGGTATTCAAAGATGAACCAAATATGTTTCCCCTCCACCAGTAAGTTTTGCAGTTTAGTGGAGGATAGATAAAGTAACATACCAACAGAAGACGCTACACACGGAGGTAGGAACTAAGGGGACTATGTAGCCCAGAGCAGGAAGTGCACCTTCCACTTAGAAGGCATGAAATCCTTCCCCAAGGAGGAGGTCATACGGGCTTCCAATCTCATTATTCATGTATCCATTTATTTACAATGGAAAATACTATACAACACAGCTTAGCTTCTTCAATTATATTTCAAAGCTCATGTTTGATGTTTAGTTTCCTTCAGGTAAAAAGAGAGAGGGAAAGCCTGAGTCAAAAGTAGCTTTGAATCTTAAACAAAGATATTCCTGACTTTTTAAAACCAGATTGAATTATTGAAATTAAGTCTACTGGGGAAGGGATGTTCCTGAAGGCACGTTTAAGAAACTCAGTAATAATGTCACGATTTAGCCAAGGTAGAAAGAGCAAGGAGAATGATGGGGATAGAAAGAAGATGAAACATCATGGTTTACCCCCCGCACCTGCTGCTCGAGCTGAAGCTCAGCTGTGGGAGGGAGACATTTGAGACATCCAGATGTAAGTGTATAAGGAGTTGGGTCTAAGACATAAGAGAGAGACTAGTTGGAGTTACACCCCATGGGAATTAGAAGAAAAAAGCTGCCAGACTCTAACATGCAAATAAGGCACAATAAGAAAGGGAGAGGAGAAGCTGCTGGACGCAGATGGACGGATGAGCCTCAGAAGTGTCTGTTATTTTTAGGGTTTTCAGAATACCTCAAGGTACTTAAGCATCCAAATGAAGGGATTAAGTTTCCAAGAAGACTGGTAGATTTTCAATTACTTGGGGTCAAGATAACAAGGACATAACAGGGCATTTGCAAACAAGAGCAAATAGCGGAGACCACAGGCTCCATCTGTGAATGCAAGAACGTCAGCCTCCAAGCCACCGTGTAGGACAAACCCGAGGTTAGCCAGCATAGGAAATGCATCAGCTCAGCCACTCCACTGAGACCAACACAAAACACAGATCAGATTGTGGCCCATTAGAACAGCTTTTCCTAAGTGCCAATAAAAACTCAAGTTCTTGTTGGGCATGGTGGCTCACACCTGTAACCCCAGCACTTGATAGGCCAAAGCAGGTTTACCTGAGCTCACAGGTTTGAAACCAGCCTGAGCCAGAGCAAGACCTTGTCTCTAAAAGTAGCCGGGCCTTGTGGAGGGTGCCTGTAGTCCCAGCTCCTGGGGAGGCTAAGGCAAGAGGATCACTTGAGCCCAAGAGTTTGAGGTTACTGTGAGCTATGACACCATGGCACTCTACCAAGGGCCACAAAATGATATTTTGTCTTTAAAACAATAAAAACCCCTCAAGTTCTTTAAATATCTGGTTACTATGATGGGGGAGGTGATAGTAGAATAAGATGCACATGGCATGAGGACAATGAGTTATTTGAAGGATGCCATTCAAGCCAGTCCTGGTAGGGCAGTAAGTACTAAAGGCACAGGAGTTTGACATAAAAACATGGGAGAAATTCTTAAAATGCAGACTGATATCTGGCTGTCAACCAGTGAAATGACAGCTCTTAAGGAAGATCAGATTAGTCATAAAAAATAAAAAACTGTATTTTCTTGTATTGATCTGAAGGTAGGAATAAATCTGTTACATTTTTTTACTTTTATTGAACAAAAACACGCAATTCTAACAACTGGTGATAAAATCAACAAGCAAGGTGTTTCTTGGGGATCTCAGACTGAAGTGGGAAATATAGCAAGACATACCCCATGTTACAATAAGGATGAAACCTTCTATGTTAGAGGAAAACTGTCTTTTTAAAAAAAATTTATTGATTGATTTTTTTGTAAAGACAGTCTCACTTTATCACCCTCGGTAGAGTGCCGTGGCATCAAGCAGCTCACAACAACCTCCAACCCCTGGGTTAGGCGATTCTCTTGCCTCAGCCTCCTGAGTAGCTGGGACTACAGGAGCCTGCCACAACACCTGGGTATTTTTTTGTTGCAGTTTGGCTGGGGCCAGGTTTGAACCTACCACCCTCCGTATATGGGACTGGTGCCTTACTCACTGAGCCACAGGCATTGCCCAGAAGGAAGCTATCTTATGGGACTTTATGGATGGTCATGTTACTAAATAGTATGAGGAGAAAGTGGCCAGGACAGACTTCCAGGAAAAGTTGTTTGTGAGTGGGCACATTGAGGGTCAGTCAAGACACCGTGAGTCAGATCAGCCTTAGAATTGTGAGTGCAGCAATCGTTGTGACCACATGCAGATCATTCCTTAGGTATCAGCCCTGCCCAGAAACCCTCTCAGGCACAGGCTGGGTCCTGAGCCATCTCTCCAGATTACCTAATTTCTCTCACTCATCTAAACAGTGCTGATCTGAGCACAGACTGGGCACATTGCCTGAACTGTCTGATTTATTATTCTGTCACAGGGAAGGAAGTCAGCCAGCTGGAGTCTGCACATGTGAGTTGATAGGGTCCTCTCCTTAGACCTGCCTGGGTCAAAATGTTCATCCATAATCACAGTGATGTTTAAAGGGCATGGTACTCGTTTCCTGACAAGCACAAGGCTGAGGGACGAGGGAGCGTAGTAAAACTGCAGTCCCCGACCCCTGGGCCCACAGATAGGTACCAGCCCGTGGTTGCTAGGAACTGGGCCCCACAGCTGGAGGGCAAAGTGAGCGGCCAGCAAGTGAGTAAAGCATCGACTGCATTTACAGACACTCCCCAGCACTGTGTCAGCGCCTGAGCTCCGCCTCCTGTCAGGTCAGTGCAGCATTAGATTCTCACAGGAGCGTGACCCCGACAACCAACTGTGCATGTGAGGGACTGAGGTTGCCCACTGGTCCTGAGAATCTAATTCCCTATGATCTGAGGCGGTGCTGAGGAGCAGCTCCAAAGACCGATTATCATTAGCTGAGAGACGTGACTGCGTAGAGACCATACTAGATCAATTCCTTGCAGAGTCATCACAAAACCTTATCAGTGAGTGGCAAATGGCAATTAAGCTGCATGCGGTGCCAGGCGGGTTGATGCACTTTCGCCGGGCAGCTGCATCTGACGCTGGGCATTGAATCACACGCCGACACTTATTTGAGTGTGTGCATGGGCCGCCTGTTATTTTACTTACCACTTCCATCTGCACCTCTTTCCCACACTGCACACTCGTCCCTGTCTCAGTTTTGGTAAGCCCGCAAAGTATCCCCAGCAAAACCAAGTAAAAAAACTGATGTTGTTGGATGGAAAGCTTCTTTGAAAATAGGGAAGCCCTCCGTCAGGACGAGAAAGCAGAGGACTCTAAGACTGCCAACAAAATGAACGTTGCACTTAAAAGAAAATACCAAAATCCTACTTAATTCTGGGTCCATTGCAGCAGGTGATTTACATAATCCAACCCTGCTTTGTATGGTGACTGGCTGTCCAACAAAGCCGTGAAACCTTCAAAACTGTGTTCCCACATGCAGACCAGCATCCGGCATTCAAAGAGGAGTCTCTGGTGGTATAAAAGAAATGCAAAGAATGGAGGCAATTATTGAAGGCCAGCACTTCATCAAACATTCTGCACTGAGACCATCCCTGTTAGGGGCTAACCGCATTGCTAAAGCTGAGGAGCTTTTTACCATTGGTGACGAGTTGATCCTGCCCCCTGCCAAGGACATTTGCTATAAACTTTTACAAGAGGCTCTGGTACAAAGGGTGGCTTGTGTTCTTCTTTTGGCTAGCAATGTAACTAGACAAATTGAAGAAATAATAGAGAATGTTGAGGTTTCATTGTTAGAGGGATTAGTGAGCACCATTGTACACAATCCAGGTTGAGTATCGACCTTGTCAACAACAAGACAACAATGCTTGTTTTTGTGCTGTATATTTTCAGGAGGATGTGCATGGGGATATGTTATGTGCACTTGTGTTGACAACCAACAGCACAGCTGAAGAACTATTAAAGTCCTTGAGTTATTACACATGGGGAAAACTGAATCCATCATTTTGTGTTGGTGTATGCACGGACAGAGCGGCTGCCATGACTGGACGGCTTCAAGGAGGTCAGGTCTGAATGTGAATCTACACACCGTGTCATCTGCAGAGAAAAGCCGACTGTCTGGAAAACATCACCTGAACTAAACAACACTTGGCAGGGTGTGATTAAAATTATCAACCACACTAACTCATGTCTGTTTCCACAGCTCTGTGAGGAGATGGACACAGAGTACATACATCTTCTCTAATATACAGAAGTGAGATGCTTTCCAAAGGTACATCTCTAGCCAGAGTTTTTAATTTGAGAGCTACTCCAGAAATTTCTTTCTGAAAAGCAGTCAGCACTGGCAGCACATTTCAGTGACACAGAATGGGTTGCAAAACTGGCTTACTGTGTGACATATTCAACCTGCCCAAGGAACTCAGTCTGCCACTTCAAGGGAGAATGATAACCTTGTCCTAGTCAGCATAGAGTGGCTTCGTTAAAGCCAAACTGGAATTATGGGGGCAAATAGTGTACATTGGTATTTGTGACATGTTTCAAACATTAGCAATTTTTTTTCAGATAAACATAAGGGTGCATATAGCAGAGATTTTTAAAGAGACTGAGTCAGGGCCTACTTTCTCCCCGGCCCCTCTCCCGAGCATATGATCATTACTTCTCAAACATGAAAGACTTCTGGGCTGCAAAGGAACAACCCATTTGTGAATAAGCTGGGTGAATTAACTTCATCCAGGCTAGAAGAGGACCAACTGCTTGAGATCACAACTGTCAGGGGTCTTAGAAGTATGTTTGAGACAACTTCAAATCTCCATACGTTCTGGATTAAAGTCAAGGCAGAATCTCATGAGATTGCCACAAAGCACTGAACAGTCTTTTTTCCATTTCCAATATCTTTGTGAAGCAGGATTTTTTGACAGTGACAGCAACCAAAATGCGATTACAGAGTAAATGGGATATAAGCTATACACTTCAGGTGGCACTGTCACCAATAACCCCCAGATGGGACTGTCTAGTTGCAGGAAAACAAGCTCGGGGCCCCTACTGATTCGGCATCATGGTGAGTTGTATAATTAATTTGGTATGTATTTCAAGGTTATAATAATAGAAATAAAGTGCACAATAAATGTATTGTGCTTGGATCATCCCGAAACCATCCTCCCAACCCCAGTCCCTAGAAAAATTGTCTTCCATGAAACCGGTCCCTGGTGACAAAAGGATTGGGACCACTGCAGTAGAGAACAAAATCAGAGTCCATAAAGATTCAAGAGCCTCAAGATATTTTACAGCCAGAAATAGTTTCTGAATCTTGATCCAAAAACACACTACTATACAGGTATAATAATGAGCACAAGATACATCTTAGTCGGATCATATGTAGGTTAAGGATAATAACCAAACTAGAAGTTAAAGATTTATTTACTCATATACTCAATGACAGCTAAATGTGTGACTCATGTCAGATTAATGATACAATCATGCCAATAAAAATAATAAAACTTTAAAAAGATAATATCAGCAAGAAATAAATCAAAAGCCATTTTATTACTTTATATTTTTGGTCACATTTTGAATATTGGGTCTATCTGGGCTCTAAACTTCTTTTATACACATTAGAATATCTGTTATGTTCATAAATACAAATGCTTCATAGCTCCTTACTGTATATAGTCATTGCACCATTGATTGAGAATAAGCAGTATCTTGTTTTTTAAGATGAGTTAACAGTCTTTATTAATATAGATTCCGGGAAATCTAGTTAGATTTGGACTGGTTTAGAAAGAAGAGTTCAGCAGAGGGCATTTGCGAAATATCAGAGTTACCAGGGAAGATAGTGGCAATCTAGAAATAATACAGAACTTTGTGAGGTTAATGAACTGAAGAAGAAAGGATGGTACTGAAGGGCTTAAACACTAAACTAGCATGATATATATTTTTTAATTACTCTGGTTATAGGTGTAATATTTTCCATCTCTTTATGTGTAAAGTTCTTTTAATAGAACTGTTTTCTTTGACATTGGAAAACTGAATCATAATGGCAATAAACACGCTTGTTTTTATATTTTTATTTGCCCTGACTTCCCCAGTAGTAGCATCTGCCGTTAATGCTGTGAGATAAAGGGACAAAAAAAAAGCCTAGCAGAGGAAGCTATTTGTGAATTATATGAAATGTAAAATCCAACAAATTCCGACGACTCAGTCTACTTTAATCAAGCATCAATAAATTAGGAAAACTGACTCAAAGGCCTCACATTTCACCTCTATCCTAGGGGAAAATTCCCAAGTACCCCTTGGCAAATCAAAATTTAAAATTGCAAAAGTTGCTAAATTTTTCTTCCTCTAATGTAGGAAATTTCTTTGAACTGTTCTGGTGTTATTATTCTACTATTATTCCAACAAATACGCACTGGGCATAACCATTGCAACTTAGGGTACTCTATACAGTCTCTGCCTTTGAAGAAGTCCCACTTTGATGTTAGGACCCCCCAGGATCACAAATGATTCCAATATAACACAATAAACACCGAATGAGAGATATATAAGAAATGTTAGCATATTATAGGGAGGAGTGATTATTTAGTATGTTTGAGAATTGCGGAAAGCTTCCCAAAGAGGGTGAGAGCTTCACAGATAAACACCATAGGAAAAAACCTCTGGAGTGATGTCAGTAACAGAGCTGGAGCGGGTTCTCAATCCAGGACATGCAGCAGGAATCTCAAACCCTGATCAAAGGATTTTATATGCAGTCCAATTCAGCAAACAGCTATTTAATGCCTACTGGGTTTGAAATACTGTTTGAGGAATATGAATACATAGATTAAAAATGATTTAAATAACTTTTATTGCTAGCTATCATCAACTAGATATGTTCTAGGTGCTTCTTCACATGATACATTTGATCTCCACGAGAACAGGTTATAAATTGAGGCTTTTTTCAGCCCATGGAACATAGAATCTAGTGATAAAAGGAATATATGGGAGAATATGTCAATACCTCCTAGTTAAGTGCAATGACGGTCAAACACACAGAGAAATACTATAATGACTTGAAGATCAGGAGTTTCCCCAGTCTCAACTGAGAAGTTAGGAAGTTTTTAGAAAATTTCTATACTAAGCAGCACAAAGCTATCCAAACTCTCTTCAGTGATGGATAAAATACTGGAGAAAAGCCAAGGATAGAAGGGTAAGAGGCCAAAAGAGACTTCCCTGGAAAAAGTGTATGACCCCAGTGTTCCAGACTCACAGTAAAGAAACATACTCAAAGCCATAGAGCTAATCCCTAGAGGAACAAGTCTGTCTGAAGAAAGAACTATTTTAATTTTATAATTTTTATATTAGTCATTAAAATCATGCCTGTAATCCCAGCACTATGGGAGGCTGAGGCAGGAGGATTGTTTGAGCTCAGGAGTTCGAGGTTTGTCTGAGAGAAAATGAGACCCCGACTCATGAAAAAAAATTAAAATCTCAGCCCGACACTGTGGCAAGTGCCTATAATCCCAGAGGCTTCGGAGGCTGAGGCAGCAGTATGCCCACGTCCAGAGTCTGAGGTTGCAGGGAGTTATGATGCCATTGCACTCAGGGCATACAATGGGACTCTGTCTCAACAACAACAACAACAAAGAAACCAATCCATCATAGTCTTTGAGATAAAAATATTCCTGTTATTCAGGCTAAATTTCATTCACTAGCTGATATACTTAGCTCTGTCTCCTCTTTCTGCAAAGTCTACAGGACACGCTTTCCTTCTGCCTTGATTCCAAAGTGTACTTGTCATTCAAGCATAGCTGGGGCAGTCACTGAGAACTTTGCTGTTGGGAGGTTCAATGATTGACTTACTTCTTTACCAACAAGACGATGAAAATGTATAATGATTTGGTTCACACTATTATGGAGGCTCAGATTCCCAATATTTTCTGTAGATTAGCTATAGAGAGATAACCGTGTAGCTCTAGTCCAAGCCCCAAACTGTGAGAACCACAAGAGCTGATTCATTAAGTTTCTGTTTAAAAGCCAGCTGGGTCAAGACCTCAAAAGACTTGGTGACATGTGAAAGTAGGAAGACAGTTGTCCCAACTCAAGACAGTGGAGCAGGAGGCGGTATCACTCCACCCTTCCTCCTATTCAAGGCTTCAGGTGGATCTGATGAGCTCCCCTCATCCGTGTTAGGGAGCACAACCTGCTTTACTTTGTCTACTAATTAAACATTAATCCGATCCAGGAACATCCCTCCCCCCAAAGAATATTGTATGATCAGGTATCTGGACACCCGTGGCACAGATTGACACAAAGTAAGCCATGCCAGGACCCAATTCATTTATTTTTAATATTTAATGGGGAAATCAAACAAAAGAATAGATTTTAAAAATCTTGATAATAATGGCAAACTATGTTTTTTAAACTCTTGTTTATCTTAGAGTTGATTCAAAGTCTCTCTTTCCCTCTTACCCTATCCCATCCCAGAGAGCATAGGCATGTTGAGCAGACTCCATGGCACTCTTCCGTGTGTGAAGAGATGTAGGCAGAGAGAGGTGTGTTTGGTGTGTTTTGTTGCTCAGGAGTCCTGAGTTGTGATCCTCTATCCAGTGCCCCTAACAGCGCACCCAGAGCTATTCTTCTGAAGGTGCAGCGAACTTTTTATTGCTATTGTTATTTCTTGATTGTTTTTTTAAACATAATTCCCTTTATCTAGATTGGTTTAGAGTTGGATATGAAAGACCACCTAGATAAAATGTTTACAATCTATCCCACGGCATCCTATTACAAAATTTGTCTTTAAAATTGAGTTATATTTTATACTCAATTTTATAAGTTATACTTGTGATGGATTGTTTTTATCAGAAATTGAAATAATAAATTCTTTCCTATTGAAATAATAAAAAACTTCCTAGAGTTTTTCCTCCTAAAAATAACGATTCAGCTAGTTTAGTTGAGTCATAAACACATGTAAGTCAGTGTGAAGAAAATGTTGCGGACATTAAAAGGTAATGTTTTTATACAACCAAAGAGTAGAAGCTACCTTCTGTATTTCTTTCAGGCAACATAATTGATAGTGGTGAATATTTTTCTTCGTTTGTCTCATTTACTTAAAACACACTGAAGTGTTATTTTCAGGTTCTCGCTCTGGAGAGAAAGCAAAGAAGGAAAACCTTACCTGGGATTGAAATACAGTAGGTAGAAAAGTTTGTAAAGAAATTCAGTTCAAATTACGGAGCTCTGAAGAGGAAGGAATATAGTATGGTGATCTCTGATCAACCTCTTTAAAACCTTCTCATATCGTTTCTGAAAAGTCATGTGTCAAAAGAAACGAGAGTTCTGGAATGCCTTCAAACTCGGGGGTGTTGGGGGATTCTCTGCCTCCCATACTCCTCTATTGAATCCGCAGAGAATTTCATCAACTATGTATTTAGTATTTCAGTAAATATTCATAAGTTTCTACACTGTGCTAATACTTTCTAAGGCATTGGATAAACAAAGAAGAATAAAATGATCCTAGCTTTAAACATTTCACACATTAGTATTCTGGCAAGTGAACAATTGTGATTTAAATTCTGCAGCACGGGGTGTTCCTGAGGATAGGCGATAGAAGGTTTTAGAAGGGCCCCTAACTCCACGATTGAGAATTGTTTCCTGGAGGATCTGACACAACGTGAGATTTGAAATGCAGTAGTTATCTAGGAAGAACTGGTGAAGTTAGTCCCTGTTAAAATGCACAGAAACTGAGAATTCCCAGGCACAGATGTGACGGCTGACTACGGCACCTCAGAGTCATGACTCGGGACGGAAAAAAGTCATCTCCATGTTATCAGCATCGGATTTAGAGAGCAAATTATGGCTTATGGTACACGTAAATTCTATCAGCAGAGCTACAAAAACAGGAAGAATGAGGATATGGAAACCAGACAGAGGCTGAAGTTGTCAGTTGTACAATCACTGGTGTTTTTGCTGGTTTTGTTGGTGCTGTTGTTGTATGTTTTTACATAATTTTAATACTGCACAGCAGATTTCTAAAAGGGCAGGGATTAGCAAGAGAAAGGTGATCTATATACTCTTATGAAGCTTGCTAAAAATGTCTGCGATGCCAAAGAATAGGAAATAATGAAGGAATTTCCTCCCACATGAGAGAACAATATTGTGTTTAACAATATCTCATTTTTCAACTACCAGGATTGTTTCTGCCTTTTCCTATTTACTTATGTAAAAAAAAAAAACAAAAAAAAACAAAAAAGCAGAAGTGAGGTAACAAAACCTTGTTAAACTTTTTCAACAATCCCTGTTATAATGTTCAAAGCAATTACTTTTGCTGTCAGCAGGAATAAAATTTACTACCATCGGAGAGTGCCAAGAGTCAAATGTATTGCTAAGAATTACAACATAAGCTGCATGCAAATAACTCCACACTTTCTAAAAGCTTGTCTTCCTCTATTTGTACCCTTAGGGCGTCAGTCATACATGGTTGAGCTTTTCTGTGATTTTTTTTTTTGTTCTTAGAAAGTGGAGTAGAACGTGCCAATCAATTTCAGTGGAAACCAGAAAGGTGCTAGTGCTCGCTGTCTGAGGGGGACGTTACCAGAGTGCTTTTACAAAAATAAATATTTCCTTCTTAACAAACCATAGGATGTGAATGTTGTGCTGTGAAAAACAATGGAACTGATGTAAACAATACTTTTTTTTCAGACAAATATTTGAATTTATCCCTCACAGGCAGACTTGAGTAGAATAATTGCTCACTGCTCTTGAAGGACGTGCAAACCTTTCAGTGAAAACTCTCAATGTCCTGTGCATTTCCCTTCTTCGTGAGAATGTGATTCGATCCTAAAAGGTGGACTTTCCTTGGTCACCGGGAGCTAGGGTGGACTGGCCCTGCATGCTCCTTCTGCTGCCTATGAGCTGAATAAAAAAGCATGTGACACCTGCCCTCCATGCCTGATTCTCTCCAGTGTGGCTGGACTAAAATGCTGGCATTACATTACGTATCGATCCTCAGTTCTCTTCAAATTGTATTACATATTTCAGTGATGTGTCCATATATCCCCTTTGGGCACGTGTGACTTTGTACCATTTCCTGGTGCAGCAGTATCTGAGAGTTATTCATCAACTACAGTGCACTGGGTTAAAAACAAATCAACCAAGGACAGATGCTTTGTCTGGAACATAAAAACTTCAGCAAAACTTTCATGTGTCTTGGTTTTCTACTTCCTATAATTCCTCAAGTTAAAGTTTTTTATTTAGACAACCAATCTTCCTAAAGGATCTTTAAGGTCAAAGATAATGACATAGAATGGCTGTCATGCTGCAGCTGCCCACCCACTCGTCTGTTTTCCCCTCACAACAAAATTGTTGACATGCATATCTCCTTTTTCCTCTGATCCTACGTTTTTTGACATTCTGAGTTCATAGCATTCTTTTCTTCCCTGTCCTGCTATTTTAGTACATTTATGGACATGGACTTGTATTTGTGAGCTGTCCTGTACAACCAGAAATGCCTAAGATTCAACACTTTTTGATCATTTTCATAGGAGAAAAAATAACATTAAAGAAAAGGAAGGTATTCTAATATGATTCAAGATTAGGGGGAGAAAGGAAACCCAGGATATTTTTTTTTTATTTTTTTATTGAATGATAACTATGTACATTAATACACTTCTGGGGTACAGTGTGGGGTTTTCACATGCAATCTGAAATACTTCCATCAAACTGATCAACACAGCCTTCATGTCATTTTCTCAGTTATAATTTTAAAACA